>JBAGKK010446432.1:0-17603 GCA_037177015.1 Euceroptres primus
CAAACAATTTTTCTGCATTCTAGATGAATAAGTAGACAAATAATTGTAGATTTCATTGAATATTTTACATTATTAATCTAGTACATAGTTTTACTAGTTAATACAAGCCTACATACATACCATAAAAAGCATAGGTACTTTGAGTCACTTGATGCCCTGAACAAACATTGCTGAAAAATAACCTAAAAATAAATATTTCAAACAAATTTTTTGTTCCACAAATAATGGAATTTATATTAAATGTCTGAAGTGTTAAATATTGCTATTCTTAAAATTTTTATTTTAACACTTTGGGTTATCTTATTCTGGAATGGCCGTAAATGCGTTTCATTGACTACTTTTAATTGTTATTAGGATTTAATTTTTGGCCTCAATCATCACTGCTTAAGATATGTGACGTAGATTTTTTTACTCTTCTCAACATTGGGCTGCATGTCGTTTGTTCAGATTGTTAATAAGTGTGTATTTACATAGTTTTTTGCTTTTGCAACGATATTTTCATTTCGACTATTCGAATGGTGGCAGGAATTATTAGGGTGTCCGTTTAAATTCTACTTATATTTTTTTTCAAAGGTCTTACCTTCTAAAAAAACATTTTAAGAAATTATGAACCCATATTTTTTAAAATAATGTTTTTATACCTCCGCAAGGAACCTAAATTTATAAATACGGTAAAAAAAATTTTTTTCTTAAAATGAAAAAATAGGCTGTAATTTTTTTATTGTTCGAAGATGAAGTAAAAAATTGTTGAGATTACTGGTCCATATTAAAATCCTTCCTTTATTAAATGTGGCCAAGAGTTTCTCGGTACATTAATTTCTTTGTTTACAACGTTTCGACTGTACATGAATAGGACTGTCGAAGTACAGTCGAAACGTTATAAACAAAGAAATTAATGTACCGAGAGACTCTCGGCCACATTTAATAAAGGAAGGATTTTAATATGGACCAATAATCTCAACAATTTTTTAATACATCTTCGAACATTCACGTTTCCCTGGTCAACAGCATAAGATCTTACAAATGTAATTTTTTTAGTTTAAAGAAAACTATTAGACAGTAAGACCTGAGAAATATTTTAAAGTGGCGCTTATGGGGTATCAAAATAATTGAATTGTGACATGTTGGAAGACATATCGTATTTTTCATTGATCCTCTGTATGAAATCCTTGATAATATTTCATTGGCTGTGGGGTCTATTTCTGATCCTTGAAGTTTATTTTACAACTGAGTAGATCTTAAGAAATAGACCCCATAGCCAATGAAATATTATCAACGATATCAAAATGATCGAAATTTTGAAGAATGTAATAGCCTTAGGGAGCGTTCAATAATTACGTAAGGGAACAAAAGAATTAATGTTCTATTTTCATCTCTCCCATATTTTCGCAATTTCTATTTTCATCTTTCTCACATTTACTCTTTTGTTTCTTACGTAATTAATGAATGCTCCCTTATCCCCTAAAATTTTTCCTTATAAGAAAAAAATAACATCCCATTTTTTGTTTTTCGCAAAAAACATATTTTAGAGCTCACTCAAGGTTCATAAAGAGAAAAAAACGACTTTTTCCCCATTTTCTCTAAAACTCTTGGTTTTAGCGAAAAAATATATAGGAAAAAAGATGTTTGTTTTTTTCAGCGAACATTTTTTGTTCATACCTTTTTTGTCTCAGAACCGTTTTGGAGGCAGTAGATCACTTAAACGTGGAGAAAAGATAAACAGAGAAGAATCGAATGACTATGTTATTGAAAATTGACGAGTAAAAATAATAAAATAATAAAAAAATAATCAACAAAAAGTCCTTCAAAACCATTAATCGGTGACATTACGTCTTTAAATAGTCAACACCATGTGTTGTTGAATCACGATTTGATGGGTGCTCTGGAAGTCTGGAACGCAAGAAAACAGTTGTAGCACGCGTTTCCCGAGTGTTCTCCCCACTTCTGGATTTCTCCATCAATAGCCGAGTATAAAACTCCTCAACAGCTTCTCGCCAAGTTAGTACGTCACGCGCTACTATTGAAAGTGGTTATGTTTGAAGTTTGATTTCCATAACAAACGAGTTAAAAATAATAAACATAATAAATAAAAAACAAAGAAACTTTTTTTAAAATTATTTTGTTACTGATTACGAAAAGTGATCTTGAAATTTTGATATTTCTTCGAGGAAGGGACGAATTCATCCTCATCATGCCTGTTGAAGTGGCCCCTATAACTGCACCTGCACATAAACCACATCCTGCAGTATATAATGGGTACAGTGTTTTATTGTGTGTAAATAATCCTTCAAATGTCACAAAATATCCTTATTTAACTGCAATTTTTAATTCAAATTCAGTTCCAACTTTTCGTACTGATCAATTATTATGAGTACTTTCAATTCATTGGGTTCCAAATTATCTTATACAGATATAAATAACAGAGACATTAAGCCCCAGACTTTGTTACTGTTCACGAAATAAATTTTCAAAAAAAAAGAGTTCTTAGTCGCTCAAAAAAAAAATTTCTTGATGAATTGAAGATTTTTCTACCTGATCTTTATTTGAATTTCAATTTCACAACTTTGAATTATTTTCCTTAACAGTAGAACATGTTTAACTAAATTAATTAATTAACTAAATTATTTCACAACTCAAATTGTTTTCAAATTCTAAATGTCTATTATTCCTGTAATGTCTGCAAACGCAAAGAAATTTATAATAAATCGCCAGAAAATATTGCATGGGAAACAAATTCCTCACAGATTCCTTTGGTTTATTGTGATCAGAAAAACCTATCCAGACTCTGGAGCATTTTTCACTGCTTGTTTTTTCTATTGTATGTCAAGGCCATACTCCGAAAATCTAGCACGTAAAGTAAATGTGTATGTATAAACCAGAATAATTTTCAGTAAAAGTGAATTTAAGTAAAAGTGAATAAAAGTAAAGATAAATGAATTTAAATATGTAAATAAATTTGAATGTTTTCGCCTAAAGTAAAATATTTTTAGTTTATAAAACAATCATAAATCAGGTTTAACACCATCACGAAGTTAAAAAGATAGTTGTATGCTATGAGGTCTAAAAATAATATTTATTCTGAAATTCCATCGAACGTCTTTGCACATGATATAACAAAAGACTTTTGTAATATGCTATTGCAAATCGCTTTGGAAGACTTTTTATTTTAAAAAGTTTTTATTTATTTAAATACTTTTTTTATTTATTTAAATATATTTTTATTTAAAACAATAAACATTTACCAATGTTTTCGTAAAGATTCTTTAGTGCATAGTTAAAACAAACAATGTTGCGAAAAGAACCATACAAACTTATTTTTTCGAATATTGTTTAAGAATAAAAGTTAAATTTAAAAATAAGTTTAAGTAGGTGAATTAGAAAATTAGTTCATGACAATTAGAAGGGATTTCAAAAGTAATAATTGACAGAGAAAAAGAGAATGTATAAAATAAGTAGTTTAGCTTATTTTTTGCCAGGTATAAGAAAATGTATAAAATAATTAGTTTAGCTTATTTTTGGTCAGGCATAAGAGAATGTATATAAAATAAGTAGTTTAGCTTATTTTTGGTCAGGTATTTAGTAGCATAAAGGAAATTTTTTCAAACTATTCCCCTAAAGGGTGTTTGTAAAAAACAAAAATGATTCCGAAATTACTTTATGGCCGGAAAAATGTATGAAATATTTTTAAAATGTAAGAATTGATTGATTTGAATAAAAAGATGAACTTTAATTCAACTATCCGCATTTTTAATATCACCACAATTACACGTTCAAACAAAATTTGTTGTAGACAATTTTCTAGAGGAATACATTTTTATTTAAATCAAATTTCTTTCATATCGGTAATGATGGAAACTTATTGTTACATTGACGTGTTCGTCACTTTTCCAAAAAAGACACCACTTCTACGACATATCGGAACAAATGGGTCCGTATTATGACTGACATCTCGAAACAAATGGGTCCGTAGTACTTGACATCTTTCAAAATACGTATGAAAGTCATAGGGAGAAACAAAAGCAAATTCAACCGATATTTGGGTAAAATTTATCCTGTAAAGTTAAATTTTTTTCGCAGATAATTTTTAGGTAAACTTTATCCTTCGTTTTTCTGTAATAATAACATAATCAACGTATTGATAAAAATTATTTTTGTTTGTTTTCAGCGAGCCAAAAATGAACAAGCTTTGCCGTCAGCTTTCCATCGAGAGTCCTTGTGTGACAGGTCGTGACTGCGTCTTCAGTTTCGATGTCCCTGTACCAGATGTTCCAGCAAATGGAGCCAGGATAAGAGTTGTCTGTGCTGGAGCCTGTTATCAACCCAAACGTTCTCCAAGTCTCTCCAGTTTAAATTCTGTCGCCAGTGGAAGTAGCCTAGCAACAGAAGTCTCTGTTGAGGGTGACTTTCCAGCTGTCTTACTCCATCACGGAGTCAGGGATGCTGCTCTTTTCCCAGGATACGAAGTGGCAGGAGTTGTAGAATCCTTGGGCTCGAATGTTCCAGAGGACTGCGATTACCAAGTTGGCGATCGAGTCATCCTCTATCCCTATTATGAAGGAATTCCAAATGGATATGTCGAGTACCTGGTGGTCAACGATCTCAAATATCTCATAAAAATCCCAGACAACATGCCTCTCAGCGTTGCAGCCATGCTTCCAGCTGGTGCTCTTCTAGCCATGAACACAGTCTTTGCAGCACATGAACATGTGGAAAATTTGTTGAAGGAAAGAGGAGAAAGTAGCCCTTTAAATAATGAATTAAAATGCAAGATTCTTATCGTTGGCACTGGAGGTCTTGCTCTTTGGGCTCTTAGAATTGCGGGTTATCATTTTACTAATATGAAGGATCGAGTTTCTATTGCTGTGGCTACTCTCAAGGATGATGGTCTCATTTTGGCACAGGAATTTCAACGGTATGAGATTTTATATTTTTGAAGATATTAACATTCACGAGTAGATTAGATTTAAGAAGAGTAGAATAGAATCTGCGTGAACTGAAAAATCAGTTTGGTTTTCTAGACCTCTTAAAAAAAATGGAAAGAATGTTTTGGATCATCTTAATGTTTCATTATCAGAAATCTACTGAAAAAAGCATCTTCAATTTTCTTCTTAATAATTTAGTAGATTCCAATATTTAGTTAGTAGATTTTTATTCAAAATTAAAATACATCATCAGAATGTATCAGTCTGCAAAGTTGTTTTAGAAGTTTGAAGTCCAAGCTTTCGAGAACAATCCAAGCAGAATCACTACCTAGTCCGATTAATAGCAGAGAGGTTGGAGGAAAAAGTGTCTTGTTTACGAAGCCTGAAAGATTCTAATGCATATGTATTTTTAATTCAAGAACACATGCCACGCTGGATTCTCAGATAGTTTGGTGAACCATAAAAGATTGTTTTTTATTCAAATCGTGAACATTAAAAGATTGCCAGATAAATTCTTCTTTAACTCCTTGCATCGTTGAAAACCGGAACAAACTTAATGAAATATCAATTTTTTTTAATTTAGTAATTTTCATAATGGATTAGCCTCAGTAAACGTTTTTTTATCTCACCTGAAGAATTATGAGTAGATAAAATTCTTAAGAGAGAGAAAAACTGATATCTTAAGAATATTGCGATTCAGATCTTCAGAAAACACGTGATTAGCAGTAGATAACACAAAATTAATTTCAAATATTGAAGAGTTTGTATCATCACAAACCACTCATCTTATCACATAACAATAAGATGATATTGTATTACGTATGTGATAAAGATTGATATATTAAAACGGGTCAAGTGTATCGTTTACTCCTTCATCAGTTTATCTGAAGATTCAAGGAAATACAAATTTTATATTTGTCAAGTTTTATATCAAATGATATATAATACAGTTAATAATAGATAATTTCTTTTTTGTATGTATATTCGAACTTCAGACTTTCATCTATTTTTACAAAACAACTTTCTCACGTGATCAATGCACAGTAGTCCGAATGAGGAATTTACTGGTCACAGTAGTCTGCAGCCTGTAATTCTTAACGGATTTGCAAGTTTTTTTTTTTCTTTTTAATCATCCTTAAATTTCTAACAAAATTGTCTAAGCTAATATTTTAATTTATTTATGCACTGAGAGAAATAGATATTAAACCGTAATATCTAGACATTAGTGGGTAGGATATGTATTTGCGATTTAACTATAGAATTATAGATAGCCATCCAGATATTCAAAGACTCTATCTGCAGATATTAAAAAGATTTTTACTGGTAGTATCCTGGATATTAAACGGAAGTATCCCAAGATGTTAAATTGGAATATCTAAGATGTTAAACTAATTGTGAAATATGCTAGTTATTAGGACTTACTAATTATTTAAGATATTAAGTCCAATCCCAAGTTTGCCTACGATCACAATATCTTAATTATTTTCAGCATCGGAGATGTTAACAAACGGAGATTATAACAAAAATGTAAGAATTCAAAATTTTTTACGATTTCCACAAATCAATCTGTGTTTAGAGAATTTAGAAGCGGCTACACAGAACACGTGTTATTTGGAGGTTAGAAAATTCTATTCCAAATTTTAAGACAGAAAAAAGACTTACAAATAATTTTATTTAAGTCCAAATTAATCGGCGTTTCACGTTCGTGCTAGAAAACTTTCACACTTGCACTATAAAACTTTTATTATACGCATTACGGATAATTCGATACACAAAAATTCGTGGTCATCATTCGCCTAGTCACCTTGTGGCGAAAGCAAAACACGCCACACTGTTAGTGACATCTGATATTTAACTAATTCCCTGTGGGTCTTGAAGGGTTAATATATAAGATTGTAGATTTATTTTAATATAATCTGACATTGACCATTAATATCTTGGATAATAAAGAAAAGATATGTATTAGATATTATGTAGTAAAATCTATATCTTATGGGGTAATTTCCAAAATTTCAATATCTAATACTTTTCAATATCCATTTTTCTCAGTGTGTGTGCAATAATATATAAAAAATAAATTAACAAAATTGTTTTTTTCAACAATATGATGTTTTATCTCTCAACAAATTACTTAAATAAACTTTCTGTTGACCACGAACATAAAAATTGTATACAAGAATTTAATTGTTAAAAGCAGTTTGTTAGAGCAAAAAATTATTTTGTACTAAAATCGTTATGATTTATTATTCGAATGGTAATCAGTAATGAAAAGTGGTCATAAATTGAAAAGTTGTAAAATGGTTTAAACAATTTGTTTAAATATGTAAGTTAAGGAAAAACTGATTGCACCATTCAATTCTGCAGAAAAAATTACATAAAGCCCATGTGTTGGACAATTTTTTTCTTCACCTGATTTGTAGTGTTGTGAAAATAAACAATTATATAGCACGACACCCGCTTCAGCGTTTATTTACTTTAAATAACAAATTTTGTAGAGAAAAAATTGTCCAGCAGAAGGAATTTATGTAATTTTTTCCGTAGAATCGAATGGCATAATCAGATTTTCCGCATCTCACATATTTAATCAAATCGTATAAACAATTGAAAAATCATTTTTTCATGTTGAATTGTCTTTAGATCTAATGTTATCATTCCAATATTAACTTTTCTGCTACCTCCATTCAGGACCACTGGGACCTTTTGGTCCCAATAAATTTTTTGTGGTTTTTCATTAATACCTTTTTTATTTTTTCATATTAAATTATAAACAAACATTTTTCTATTTCCTCAATAAATTTCCGATCTGGTATGGTACTTATGAAGCAGAAACTATTTATTAGTTCTCGAAAAAAAATCCAAGTGGTAAAAAAATCGATTTTCTGAAGTTGATTTTTTTTACTTTTTTAGACCCTGAAATAGTTATTAAACGCAAACAAATAGTTTTTTTCCTCATCAAAACAGTCAGAACTAAAAGGGTTTAAAGGATTGATATAAATGCAAACAAATAGTTTTTTTCCTCATCAAAACAATCAGAACTAAAAGGGTTAATAGATTAAAAAACTGCTTATAACTTTATAAATTGTTTACAAATTTTCAATTTTTGACCATTTGTCGTTATTGATTACCACTCTAATAATAAATCATAACGATTTTAGTACAAAATAATTTTTTTCTACAACAAACTGACAAATTGGAGTATTTGTTCAAATAAATATATTATAAGAATTAAATTTTTTGTATACAATTTTTATGCCCTTTCAGTCTATCTTAATTAATTCTGATCAACAGTAAGCTTACTTCTTTAACTATGTAATTTTTTCAGAGATAAAAAATCGTATTATTGAAATGTTGTCGATTTGTTTATATATTATTGAGCACATAAATAAATTAAAATACTGGCTTCTATAGTTTTCTTAGAAATTTAAGGATGATCATTTCTGTAAAAAACTGCTAAATTCGTTAAGAATTACAAGCTATAGAGTATAGACTATTGTGAACAGTAAATTCCTCATTCGCACCACTGTGCAACGTTTTCAAGGTTTACAATGATGAGAGGTTTGGAAAAACTGCTTTTATGGTATAGCTCTTTAGTCAATACACTTTAGCTTGCACGAGTACACAATATTGATTCATTTTACACCAGTGTTGCACGTGTTTACTATCTTGCTTTTTATTCTTAGTTTTAATTTAACATTTAACCCTTTCGGGCATAAATTTTTTGTATATAGGAAAACAAAATTTTTGCGTCTGAAAACTACTTTAGGATCCAAAGAAGCAAAAAAATCAAGATTTTTCAACCATTTCAAATTTTTACCTAGAAAACTAATAATGATTTATCTGCAAATCAGTCTATAGAATCGCAAAGTTACTTAGAAAGTACAAAAATATTTTTTCAGTTTTACTGTGTCAAAAATAACTTAGTTATGCACCAAAAACTGTAAAAACCAAGGTGCATTATGTATGATACGCTGTGCAGTGTACATCAAAGGGTTAATCTATAGAAACTATCAGCTTCCTTCTAATTTTTTACTATTATTACTGAGAAGAAAAGAAATCTAATAGTTACTATAATATGATCAGCAGTTTTAACCCCTAGAATTCAGGTAACAAACTCTCTTCACTCAGAGATGAAGAATTAGCTACCTGAAAGGCTTGAACTCCAATCCATGTAGAAACGCATATAATTTATTTACCAAACAGTCAATATCCTGATTACAGGGTGAACGTGGTACAATGGAGTGAGGACCTTTACGAGAAACAACTGATCGAGCGTACAATGGATGCCTGCCAGGGTCCAGTGGATGTGGTGATTGACTTTGGCACAACATCTCGAAGTCTCCATCGCAGCCTGCAGTGCTTAACCAAAGGAGGTGTAGTCTTCGTCATCAAGGAAGTTGCAGACAGATTACTTCCCAAGTTCAGCAGACGAGCAGATGAACGCCAACAGAGTATCAAACCTGTGGAACCAGGAACCCTGGCCCAGCTCCAGGAATTGGTTCAACTGGTGTCATCAGGTGAATTGGAACCACCTCCTCACACAGTTTATCCAGCAGAGGAAGCCCTTGATGTGGTTCATAAACTCTGCCATTCAGAAATCCATGGTAGAGCCATTCTGCGTTTCTATCCGGCTGATTAAGAGCCAGCTCTTGAGGAGCTTCACGACTGGATGTCGTAATTACGACTGTTTCATATTTGCGAGTTTGAATCAGGCATCGATGATCACGTGTTATTCGCACGCGTTATTCAATAAGTCTCATACTCGCCATGGTTTTTACTTCGAGCAAAGTAAGGTCCACGCTAGTCCATGGTCCATGACCTCGATTAATTGGCGATAGCAGGAGTCATCCTGGATCCTTGAGAAAACGATTAAAAGCAAACTATTACTTCTAGATAAGACCTCTTAAAGATCAATTTCTGACAATTATCCATTTTGTACAATTTTGTATCTCGAACTTGAATTTTCCAGAATCCAGTTAATCGAGGTTGTGATTCATCGCTGGGGTCAATAAAGCAAAGAGAATGGATTACAGTTTGAAAAAAATGAAAGTTTGAGATAAGATAGTTAGTATACTACATTTGTTCAATAAGAGAAATTTCTTATTTAGGTTTCCAGTTTGCTAAAGATTTTCTTTCCTAAAAATAGATTTTTGTATCATGTAGGTACCAAGAAATTGAATTTCTTATTTAAAATGAAATTTTTTTTTGTTCAAGTGATTTAAATAAGAATTTTCTCTAGATGAGTGATCAGATCATAATATTGAGAGTGTTAATCGAGGTTTTACCGTGACATTATATTTAATGTTAGTCTTAGTAAGTTCTTGAGACAGTGGATTAAAACTTGAGACATGACATGTGAGTTAAGAAGAGTTACGAAGAAAAGAGAAGAGAGGAAGAATAATGTAAGTTTCTGCATTTAGGCCATTATATAGAGATATTAACGAAAGGCCTGTGAGCTAAGTTGTTCTCGTTGTTCACCTTATAGATCAGTATTTCTTTTAGTTGATATTTTCAGTCAACCTGTCGAAAATCCTAAAATTATTGTAAGTGGATTAATATTTAATAATATAACGTACAAATGCTTTATATCGCAGTTATATAACATTGTACCTCGAAAGACTGTTCGTTTATTTAAATGCTTTTTTTAATATTAATTATTAATTATTACTAGACGATATTGTAGTATTTAAGCACACGTCATTATTGTAAATTATAAAAACAGTTACGACAGTGAATGTATTATATCATGTATTGCAATATAGTCACTACGATTTTTCTAAATTATTGTGCATTTTCCTTTCACACCATCCTCAAATTCCTTTTAAAAGAATTCTACACATACATGAATTAATTGACATAACTAGAAACTTTCATAAAAAGGTTGCCACTAACTACAATTATTTAAAAATAAATTATTTAATTTAAAGTTAAATTTAAAATAAATTATTTAATTTTCATAATTATATATGAAATGTAAACAAAAACTTGAAAACTTTGAATGCTTCTTTATACATGTTTCTATTCTGCTTTTCAGTAATATGTATACACAATTCATGAAAATGCTATAACTTTCTATGGTTGTACAATATTTAAGTAAAAAAATATGATAGTTCTAAATTAAATTCTATAAATTCAAATTCTAAAAAATACAGTATTTTGTACAATTCTAACATAAAGTACTGAATAAATTTTACTTATAAAAAAGTCAACAACGCGTAAATGTATAATTGAAGGGTGGCAGTACAGAACTAGATAACCAACATTTTTGTGGAAAATGAGTTTTTTGGTATAAAAAATTCTTAAAAAATCAAAAACATGTGCTAAAAGGATTTCTTCGAAATTTCATTTTTAACCATTTCAGTGCCCACTGTACCAAATATGGCACATAAGCTTACCGAATATTTTTTAGAAATAACTTTTACAATTTTAATTTAAAAATTCTGAGAAAATTTGACCAGCATAAATGCATCCTAAAGAAGGTTTTTCAGACAAAAATTAATTTGAAAAGTTTTTTATTTAGTTGCAAAAGTTGAAAAATTTAATTCTTTAGAAATGCCATTTTTTAAAAGAAATTTGATATTAATTAAAGAAATTGATATCTTAATATTATTAAAGTTTAATTAATTGATGTTAAAATAAAGTCAAATTAAATTTTATTGGTAAAAAATATATAACTTTGTTTTTTTTATCAGAATTTCAGCGAAAAATTGTTTGTCACAGTGCGATACCGTCATAACTGGATAACTTATTCTAATCAAACTTTTTTGGAATTAATTCAGCAACAATTCAGCTCGTGAAAGGACTTGTGTTTTATCTTTTAATGGTGATTTCGATTTTACAGAATGTTTTTTCGCTCCTCTGAAAAATTCACATTTTGTTGGTTATCTAGTTCTGTACTGCCACCCTTCAATTAAGGATAACATAACTATAAGATAGCTTTGACGTATTTAAACATAACTTTGGGGAAAGTTTATTATAAAGTAATATATTACGTGGATAAGAAAAAACTTCTCTGTAAAATATTTCCTTGGCTTAGCGCTAAAAAAAAGCTCACTCGTTATCACAGGCAAGATAAACAAATTTTTTCTAAAGAAAAATTTCAAAACTGTTTTAAAGTTTACAAAAAAACTACAAGGATTCCACTTTTCAAAAAAGTGAAACTCATAAGTAAAAGTGTTAACCGTCGACAAAAATTATTCCAGTAAAATTGTAACGGCGCCAGCCAAATTTTCAAAAAGAGTTTAAATATAAAAAATTCTTAAAAAGTTGTCAATATAAATTGGAATAAAAAAGACCTTATGCATTGTTTTGATTCTCAATATTGGTTTTAAAAATGATATCATATTTAATACTTTGGTACTCAAACTAAATTTAGAAATAAACTTTCAATAATCACTACATTATGTCGTGCTTTAAACTAAGCGCGATTAATTAATTTGAATGCCTCAATAATTGAATCAATATCTTCGAAAAATTAAGTTTAAAAATTCAATAGGCAAGCATAGTGCAGTTAATATTAAATTGCTTTCACACATTTTTTCAATTCGATTTCACTAGAGAAAAAATATTCTTAAAAAATATCTGTAATCCTTTGATTGCACAATTCCTCTGTAAACTGAACTGGTTTGTTTAAACTGTAGAAATTGAGGCACAACATTGAGATGGTAAATCCTACACTAAAATCGTATAAAATATGTTTGTAAAAAATTTACTTTCGTAATTCTTTTGGGCCCACGTAATCTCGAGGTACGTATCCTTGCATACCATTCCGATTTTCCATTAACCACCAAGCGTTGTTTCCTTTTTGATCGTGAGGTCTGAGGAGTTTCAAAGCCTGTCCTGTTACAATTGACATCGTTCCATCTTGTTTTCCGGTAAAATCGTATAAAGCGTAGTAGAACTGCAAAAGAGAAGAGGCCATGACTCAATTTGCAATGACTTTCTATTTTTAATTTGAATGGTCATGAAATATAATTATTAAAATAACATATTAAACAAATTAAACTCTTCTTTTTAGAACGTGTCTAAAAATTTATTTTAAAATATGAACAGATTTCAAAAGTGAATATGAGTAATTTTCAGACACTTCAAATAAAAGGAATGCAAAAAGTGAAAATGAAAGGAAATGACACTGCGTAAATTAGCAAATAATGAAAATTAAAACATTGAATAGTAAATATTTATTGAAAATACAGGACATACAAAATATACAAAAATAAACTCAAGTATAAAAGTGAAAACTATAGAAACTAATAAAGCTTGTCGCTAAATCCAAGACTACAAAATATTTGAAGGGCATCAATGTCAAAAGTTACACAGTTTTTTGTTTCTCTTGTAAAAATATTTTTTCTGGGACCTGGGCCCTTTTGCGTTTTCACCCTTCATTTCTAACATATTTCAGAAAAATGTGATGAATATGATGAATGCGAATGTAAATATACTTCAGTGATGAATACAATGATCATGAATACTTCGAAGATTACATTTTTATATCACTTACTTTAATTGGTTCGTCGACATTTTGATAATTTTGACAATCCCTAGATTCTTGCTGCAGATTCATATACCAAAGTGATTGCGATGAATTTTGTTCAAACTTCTGTTTTGATTCCTTCACCGGAGAATCAAGAGACATTAGATCAGGAGTAGGACTTCGATTTGTAGCAATTTCGACTCTATTTCCATTATTTGGTTGCAAATGTCCCAGAGACTTTAGACAACGACTTGGCAGGAACCCTTTTATTGTGCCATTGTCGACAAACCATCTTGAAGTCTCACCCGTGGGATCCTTTTCTTTTATCACCGCGACCCACGTTCCTGTGATAGCAGATATATCCAAAGGAGTTGCCCCCTCGACATTTTCGATCACTATGTACAATTTCTGCACTGGGTATTTATTTCTCAGTGTATTTTTCAGTCTCTCACTTTGAGGAGATAATTTATTTGGTCCTTCTTCAACTTCTCCACTGGCTGCGAGTAATTTTAATCGGCTTATTTGATTGTAGAGTAAATTGTGACTCACCAAAAATGATTCGAGAATGTGCTCCAGAGAAACCTGATTAGCAGACTGTAAACAATTTTACAACTTGCTTCATTATGTGCAATACGTATTTTCACGAAAGAAAGAAAATTTCGAGAAAGATATTTAAAAAGATTTTAAAAATTTCCATAAATACACAAACTTTTAGAATGGAAAATACCTGAGATAATTTCATATACTGGATCATAACTCTGCCACAGAGAAGCATTCGAGCATTTGCAAAAGCGTTCATGCAATGGCACAGAATCTGAGTACTCGCTTCAATAAAAATCGGTAGCTCTTCTTTCAATTGTTGATGTAGAGCTTCAAAGTTATTTTTGGCTGTGATTAATTCTTCCTGAACCTAGTAAAGAAAATATAAACTTTGTAATATGTAGTTTAAAAAAGATAAAGTTTCGGTCAAAATTAATTTCTAGAGTATCTTCTGATCAAGATCTCAAATTGGAAAAAGTATTTAAATTTGAATATTTACACTTCGGTTGTCCTTGTATTTTTCACTTTTGGATATAGCCATGTCGTAATCCAACATCTTGTGATACCTTTTCGTTATCAATAATTCAGGTCCTTCTAGAAGCGTCGACAAATCATTTAACGGTTTCTTTACCCTTTTTTCCACGCAGCGTTCCAGATCTTGCAAGTATTGGGTTTTAATAACCGCACGGGTCTTACAAAGTTGATATACCTCGTTGTTTGGTGTTCCTTGATGATACTGATTTAAGAATTCCGATAATACTTCACTACACACAATCTCTTCGTTCAAATAACTTACGCATTGCTGAACATCTCTACCCAATTGCTTGGTGCAAGTTTCAACTGATTTGAGTTGTTTTGTCAACTCTTCGTATTCTGCATCAGGCGTAAGATTTGTAGACCCAAGAGAGGCTGAAATCATTGCCATCGATCGCGACGATTTTTTCGTTACGGAATGCATATTTAACTTGGCTATTCTGCGCTTCAAAGTATTATCAGAGTCCCAATATTTAGAAATGATATCTTTTACGCGTTTAGATTCGTTGATGTGTTTTGCCACGTTTGACATCACTTTCCATGCTTCCTCTAATTTTTCCTTGTCAGGATGCTCATCTTCAGTACTCTGTAAATTATTCTCATGTGAAAAATGGTATTGTTTAATTTCCACTTTTTGCAGAAATTCAGTTACTTGTGATCTCACCTTGATTAATTCGTGCAACAATAAGGGATATTTCAAAATCCTTTGCACTGGCTTTATCAGAATAGAATCCATATCAAAGCAAGTAACTTGACGACGCAAGGTCTCCACTCCTTTATCAAACACTACCATGATATCCTTATTTTCTTTATACTAAAAAGAATATGTTTAAAAGTGAATATATAAAAATTCCGATTCTGTACTAAGCGGTACAAATTAATGAATACTTGAAATTATTGATTTCATTTTGTTAAAACTGAATATCGAAAATTCCAAAATGATGCTAAAAATATGAATAAGATACGAACCTTTTGTAACAGGATCAAAGCTGCTTCGTGATTAGTGCAATACTTAACATAAGCGCACTT
This sequence comes from Euceroptres primus, assembly GCA_037177015.1. Lineage (NCBI taxonomy): Eukaryota > Metazoa > Arthropoda > Insecta > Hymenoptera > Figitidae > Euceroptres > Euceroptres primus. The sequence continues at coordinate 15,496 of JBAGKK010446432.1, forward strand.
CATTTTGTCTGCCATTTCCACGAAGCAAGGACCCACAGTTTGCACTTCTTCTTCACAACCCTTCATAGATTTCAATATCAAATCCAACAATTCTTCTGCAACTTTTGTAACCTCCTCTATATTCCCAAATAACGTGGGCACATCTACACCTCTACTTTCGAGAAAGGACGGATTATACAAATTAAATGTCTCATACGTAACTTTTAAATCCCTAACATATTCTTTCTCAGTCAAAACTAATTCTGATATTACGTTTTGTCGCTTATCTGCCTTTTTCTTCTTCTCCATCTCAATATCATCACCAGAAACGTTAGATTGCTTTTGCAATGGAACTCTTCCAGGAGCAGGTGTTGGCGGTGCTGGTCTGTGAGGTTGTGACAATCTCTTAACTTCCTGGGATTTTGCTGCAGTTTTGTCGACTTCTTCATGATTTCTTATCACGACAAACTCTTCCAAAGCGTCATGGAAAATTTCAGACGGTGGTTCAAGCCAAGGACTTAAATACGAACTTGGACACGATCCGATTTTTCCTTCTTCGTTTCTCACAATGATCCAATCTTCATTTGCTACTTCTACTACCGTGACGATATCGCCTTCTTCAACGCTGAGATCTCCATCCATCTGTGCGTCGAAGGTGTATTCCACCTTGGCCGACATTTTGGGTTCGAAGACATTTTCCTGTTTGGGAAAGCTTTCCGATTTCTCCTCGGTTGTAACCTTCTCTTCTTTGATTTTGTCGCAATCGACGATAATATTTACATATGATATGGGGAATATCCCCTTGACTGAGTCAATGGAACCTTCTGCCCATTCTGAATCGATGTGTTTGATCAAATGAACCACTTCGCCGATTTCAAAGCTTAGTTCGTTTGGAAATTGAGCAATGAAGGGATAAAGAGTTATGGCGTAAGGTTCTACACCCAGTGAATTTGGATTCTCATCAACATACGTGGCATTTTCAGGCTCAGCTTCCGGAAGAGTTGGAGTTGCCTGAGGCAAGTGCTCGGGATATAAATCGTAATAATTCGGTGCGGGTTCGTCCACAGAGTAACAGACGTTTGGAATGTCTCCAAAATCTTTGTATATGCGACCTCCATTTTGTACCGATGCAGGCAGCGGATCTCTTGCGACTGCAAGGCTCTGATCTGTTTCATCTACACTAACTTCGTCGATGTAACTTACGAAGGCTTCGGGAAAAGTGCCTTTTCTATTATCTTCTGTTACTCCGAGACACCATCCGTCTTCGACGATTTCAATAACAGTTATTACTTCTCCTTCTGTGAGGTCCAATTCTTCATCAAGTTGGGCTTTAAGAGTCGTTTTTACTTTCGCTTTTCTTTGCACGGATTTCTTCTTTGATGGTTGCTGCAATAATTTATCATGGTTTTTATTCTTCTCTTTAGAGAAACACAAAGTGCCTTTACCAATGGGCCAAGTATTCCCTTTTAAAGTTATCTATTCCGTATTTTTACTTATATTAAAATATTTGTAAAAAAAAAAACTACATACCTTGATTATTGATTTATCGAGTTGCCATACGTGAGTAGTTGGAAAAATTCCTTTTTGGGTATCTAAATAACCAGAATACCAACCAGACTGTACTTCGTTTCGTCCTACAATGATTTGTCCTGTTGAGAAAAAGACAACTTTTATATTTAATTTATATTTATACCAGCAATTTTATACGTGCGTTGAAGCGCGCGCGAAACGTTGCAGTAGCAACTGGGTGGTGGTGAAACTTAAACATTTTTAAAAAAGCCAAAAATTTTTTAATTAAATAATTATTTTTAGAAATTTTATATAATAAAATCAATTTTAAAATATAATTAAATTTAAATTTATTATTTTAATTAAATTTTTTTATAAATAAATAAATTATCTTATATTAATAACCTATATTAATTTAATTATAAATTATTTATTTATCAATTAAGTCTAAATTTTATACTTTTAAAAATCATTTAAAAATTCTTCTTTTTAAAAGGATTTAGGCAAATATGTTAATATTTATATAAAAAAACTCCGTTTTAATTAATAATTGATGAACCAACATTATAATAATTTTCTATTAGTAGGATATTCTAATTAATTAATTAAATATTTTATTG
>JBAGKK010446653.1:0-17602 GCA_037177015.1 Euceroptres primus
GTATAAATTGAGTTGGCATAAATTGAGGTGACATGAATTGCAATGTGATTTGAGGCATATAAGAATGTATAAGTGGGAATAGCACTTTTAGTTTAGGTTCTTAATTACTTGTAATTTAGATTGTGATTAGCTTCGGTTTAGATACTTCATTAATTTTAATTCAGATTTCCAATTAGCTTTCGTTTAGATTTTTAATTAGCATTAGTTTATATTTATAATTACCTTTAGTTTAGATTATAAATAATTTTATATTAGTTTTAATGTAATTTCAGTTAGTTTTTTAAGTTAGCTTTTAATTAGATTATAATTAGCCTTAGTTTAGATTTCTAATTACTTCTTATTTAGATTATTCTTAGCTTTGGTTTAGATTTTTTAATTTACTTCACTATAAATTTTTAATTATCTCTAATTCAGATTATAATTAGCTTTGTGTTAGATTGTTTAGCATAGATTTTTTATTTTCTATAGTTCATATTTTTTCCTTAGCTTTAGTATACATTTTTAATTACTTCAAATTTGGATTATGATTAGCTATGGTTCAGATGTTTAATCAACTTTAGATCAAATTTCTAATTAGCTTCCGTTTAGATTTTTAAATTCTTCTAATTTAGATTAAGCTTAGCTTTGATTTAGATTTTTTTTAGTTGACTTTAGTATTTTTTTTTTAAATAGCTTTCGCTTTTATTTCTAACTTTAGTATAAATAATTAATTACTTTTAATTTAGATTATGATTAGCTTAGGTTAAGATATTTCGTTAACTTTAATTCATATTTTTAATTAGCTTCCGTTTAAATTTTAGTTAGCATTTGTTTATTTTTTCAATTCTCTTTAGTCAAGATTATTATTATTTTTGAATTAGTTTCAATTTAAATTTAGTTAGCCTTTTAAGTCAGCTTTGAGTTAGATTATAATTAGCCTTTGTTTAGATTTTTAACTACTTCTAATTTTGATTATGCTTGACTTTGGTTTAGATTTTTTAATTGACTTAAGTATAGATTTTTAATTAGCTTTTTAATTACTTCTAATGTAGATTATGATTAGCTTTGGTTTAGATATTGAATTATTTTAATTTAGATTTTTTTATTTGCTTCAGTTTAAATTATGATTAATTTTGTACCAGTTTTAATTTTATTTTAGTTAGTCTTTCAAGTTAACTTTTATTGTTTCTTTTAATTAGCTTTAGTTTAGACTTTTAGTTACTTCTAAGTTAGATTTAAATGAACTTTGGTTTAGACGCTTCGTTAACTGTAGTTTAGATTTGTAATCAGCTTTAGTTTAGATTCTTGATTACTTTTAAATTATATTATGCTTGGCTTTGGTTTAGTTTTTATAAGTGATTTCAGTATAGATTTTTAATTAGCTTTTTAATTACTTCTAATTTAGATTATGATCATCTTTGGTTTAGATATTGAATTAGTTTTAATTCAGATTTTTTTATTTGCGTTAGTTTATATTATGGTTAATTCTATACGAGTTTCAATTTAATTTTAGTTAGTCTTTCAAGTTAACTTTTATTGTTCCTCTTAATTAACTTTAGTTTGAATTTTTAGTTACTTCTAAATTTGATTTAAATGAGCTTTTGTTTAGATGTTTAATTATATGTAGTTTGGATTTATAATTAGCTTTAGTTTATATTTTTGATTTCTTCTAATTTAGATTATGATTAGCTTTGGCTTTTACATTTAATTAACTTTAGTTTAGATTGTTAATTAGCTTTAGTTTAGATTAAAATTATGAATAATAATCATATTAATTGTTATTTAATTTTAGTTCAGATTTTTATTACTTCCAAGTTAGTTTTAGCTCAGTTTTAATTGAATTTTAATTAGTATTTTAAGTTAACTTATACCTGTTCATTAATTATAATTAAAACTTAAAATTATCTTCAGTTTAGATTTCTAATAACTTCCAAGTTAGATTCAAATTACCTTTAAGACAGGTTTTGATTATTTTTTTTTTAAATAAGAATTTAAACTTTTAATAATAAGCACACAAACTTTTAAAGAGGGGGAGGGGAGGTAAATAATATGTTTTAAAATTAAATGGATGAATAATTAATTATCTTTGGATCCTCTTTATACGTGGATTTCTTTTGTTTCTCTATATTAAAATATTTGATCAATTTCACTAGGAAGATGACGCTACAGGATACAACATTCTCCAATAATGTTAACACTTGCAATATGTATGCCTTATGCCTAACTTATGCTAAACTAGAAGGGCTGAATTGTGTGAAAAACGTTGCAGGATTACTAACTAATATCGACTGTCGTTAAATTTTCGTAGAACATAACCTCACTTGCAGTCAAGTTCAGAGTGGCGTAGGAGCAGGTTGATGTCTGTATTTTCAATTGTCAATAACTGCTTGTAGTCCAGACAATAATTTTCAGAGATAACGATTAAGTTGGCACCACATGTAAAAACCTATTAATAACTATGTACTAATAATAACTGCTTGTAGTCCAGACAATAATTTTCGGAGATAACGATTAAGTTGGCACCACATTTAAATACCTATCAATAACTATGTACGTGCTAAAAATTCAAATTGACCAATTCGAGACGCGGGAGATTCAATTGAGTAGTTGCAAAGGCAAACCTCGACTTGGCCGGTAAGTTATAACTCTAACGTGCCGACTGATAACCAGTTCATGACAGGAATCTCCATTATCGGCCGATGGCAATATCGACTGAGGTTATTAACGGCTGAAGGTAATATCAAGCTTCGGTGACTTTCACTGCTGGCGCCATCTGACATCAAGTGACCTATTGCGTGCCGGGTCGGTAAGGTAGAACCCTGTTTTAGCTACCGCGAATCAGTACCTTTCAGGAATCTGCATTATCGACTGGTGGTAATGTCGAGTGCCGTTAACTTGCAACGGTGACACCACTTCTCGGCTAGTGACTTATTTCATTCCAGGTGGGTAAGGTAGTTTTTTGATGTAGCTATCGAGCCTCAGAGATTGTCAGGAATCTGCGTTAAGGACTGATTGTACTACCGACTTGCGACAGCGGCGCTATCTGTTGAGATATCTCACACTATGAATCTGCATTACCGACTACTGGTATCCTTCGACAGTGGCGTCATCTGTTGGCGCAGTCCACCTTAGGTATCTGAATTGTCTACTGCTGGTAACTTTCGACGGTGGCGCCATCAACTGGTACAATCTACACCAGGCATCTACATTACCGACTGATGGCAGTACCCATGGTCGCGTCACCTTCTGACGCATTATGAATGGCATGAAAATGGCGGCAAAAATTGAGAAAAGTTGACGGATTGGGATAAAAGTGCTCACTTGGGGGTCTTAGGGGTCGCTGATGACGAATTTTTGGTAAAAAATGCAAAAATCAAAATAAAGGATCAAAATGGCGTCCAAAATTTAGAAAAGTTAACGAATTGGTCTAGAAATGCTTACTTAGGGGTTTTCGTAATAGCTGATTGCGAATCTTCTGTCAAAAATTAAAAATTAAAAATAATGGAACCGAAATCGCGGCAAGAATTTTGAAAAGGTGACGGATTGGGCTAAAATATTAGATTCTAGTGATTCTTCTCGAGTCTCACTTACGCCTCGCCTTATCCCCTCGCCTCTCACGTGTGAAGGTGCTAGATTATAGTCAGTCACCTCGTCTCTCATTTATTGGGATGTTAGAATAAGGTGAGTACCCTCGCCTCTCACACATCTGGATCATCTAAATAGTTTTGATTCTTAGAGAAATCAAGCTCTTCATATTCCTTAGGTGATTCTTCTTCAGTATCTGACTCAACTTCTAAATCTAGATGACTAAGATTAGTAACTTCTGAAACTGAAAGTAACTTTTGTACTGCTTTCGAGAGGGCCAGGTTTTTCTTATTGCGTACTCGAGAAGAAGCACTCAGTGTACATAACTCCATTGATTTACCGAATGTCTTTGAGATTATGCGATCGACTATTCTTTCTAGCATGATATTTTCTGTACTCCCTGTAATCTTTATTTTTATGCTTAAAAGCTTCTTCCTCGAGCATCCCTATAGGTAAGACACTATTTTGGATTATTTCTCCACCATGAATCAATATCTTGTGCATGACAAGACATGACAAGGCAATCAAAATCGTTTGAAAATTCTAAACAAGCTCTTCATTCACGCCAAAAGATGTAGCAAAAATTCTAGGATTACCAAATGCCCTTCGAGCAGTATTTCCGTCATTCATTTTGTCACTGCCTCCTGACTTTGGCCTATCGACACGCAATCCAAAATTTCCCCACATAACTTTTTGGATGTAGCTTTTACGTTCAACCATTTTCTTTTTATTTGCATCGCCTGTGATCTTCCACTTTTTGATTTCAACTTTATAGGAAATATGCAAGCAGCAATCTAGAAGTCAAATCCACGCATGAAGAGAGGAGATACCAAAACGTAAAGATTCCGAGTTTCAATCGAAAATTCCAGACTCTCTATTATAAAGATCATTGAAGTTTTTCGGGGTTGCATGACAAATCGGTCATGATTGCATTGATCCTGTATTTGTATTTATGCTTAATACTTTTACATCAATTAATGTAAGGTGTAACGAAAAATATATCGTTATGTGATGGGAACCAGGAACAATTACAAAAGGTTACCTATTTCATCTTCAACAGCATTTTTTTGATGCAAGATGACATCTTTGGATTCCTTTGCATACCGTAACTGAAGTGGACGACAAAATCGAGGAGAGTGAGAGTTTCTATTGTTCCATAATACATATCCTTGTTCGGAATTTAAGCGTAAAGGAATGAGTGTGGTTGCGAATAAGTTTGCGTTACTTTTATTTGTATCTTGATAAGCGTATTGTTGCTTACAAGCGGAATGGCCTGAACTGTCATCAAAACCCCAAGAGCATATCAGAGTCAAGTTCGAATAAATACACGGTACTGTATCCATGGCATGAAATATCCTTTCTACAGTATGATTTAAAAGAGCTTGAAGAAGAACCTGAGCTACAGAATCATCGATATAGATCAACTCTTTTGGAGGTTTAAGTAGTAATTTTGTCTCACGAACGTCGAACTATACGGAGTCCATTCTCATTTGCGTGTGTTGCATAAAGTTGCAGAGAAACGAAATGGCAGCCACATGAAAAATATCACTTTATTCATGAATAAATTACACAACAAATGTTAAACCTATATACTTTTTCAGCCATTGCGCCTATTTCGTATTGTCTAAACATTTATTGATGCAAAAATACAACCGACAAAATTTATATTACTAAATTATTCAGAAATACATTAGTTATTGCATTATCCCTCTTATTACTGATTTCATGTGGTTTTCTAAGTTCAAGATATCACGTAATAACAATAATAGGCAGTTATAATTGTAAGAATCAATTTTTAAGTACTCTGAAGTGTCTACAAAATGATAAATAGTTTGATTTGTTCAAATTCCATACTTGGTTTTTGGCTAAGGTTTCGGGTCTCCCGGTCCACTGTGGATTGGCCTAGGTTTAAACTAAAGGTAGTTGTTTAAACTTGTATTGATAAAGGAAAACTGCGAATAAATTGTTCCTTAGCAAGCTTGTGTTGTTCGACAGAACACATGGAGTGTGACAGATCAGAAACATTAAGGCACAGTGGCTAGGGTGGGTAAGGGAAGCAGAGAAGCGTGGGTGGACCTCGTGGTGGACGACGGAGGTGCGAGATGGCTATGGCAGTTACATATGTATATATATATATTTACATATTTCACGGTTGTGCTTAGCGCGAGTTCTCTCCTTCTCTATTACTCTTCAGCGCCGGCCATTACACTCTCTTTCGTTCTCTCTCTCTCTCTCTTTCACTTTCCTTCTTGAATATAATGCATTGCACGTTCTCGCAAGCTCCGACATTCTTCCATTCTTTCCTTTCATCCCCTAACTTTCTTATGGCGATTGAGCACCTTTGCGCGCTCGCTTAACGTCATCAGTACAATCGACAGGATTTGAATACATATATTTCTGGTCAAGGATATTGAACTTATTTTAAGCTTTTTCCCAAGTACCTGAAAAGATAACATTAAAATTTAACTTTTAAAATTCTTATGAATTTCAATCCATTTAATATTAGTAGCATTTAGGAATTTCTCCATTTAGAATAAATCTTCTTCGACCTCAAGGCTAGCTCTTTGGTTCCTTAAGGGGGTATTATAGTTTGACCATGCGTTTTTGAGAGCATTTTTCAGACTTCAATAAAAAAATGTCATTCAAATTTTTTTGAATGAAACTTTTTTCATTTATTACAAAAAGTCTTTTAGTACATAAAAAATATACATAAAATAAATCACTTAAATAGGGGGCGCTGTAGCATCTCAAAAAACGCGTTCTGGAAACGCGACCCCCTTCTAGTTGACGAGATTGCCCAGTTCCAGGTCATATGAAAACAAAAAAAAACAGATTCTTAAAATATATGAGTATGGCTATAGTCGGTACTAGAACTAATCAAAAATATTGAAAATTCGCAAAATGGCTCTTCTTTGAAGATTTGGTATAAAATTTTCACTTTTTTGTTGTTTTTGACTTGTTAAAAATTCAAAAATCGTTATTTTTTATTTATTATAGTCGCGACTATAGCCATACTTGTATATTTTAAGAATATGTGTGGCTTTTTCAGACGACCTGGAGCAGGGGAATCATATCAACTGTGCGTTTCCGGGGCACATTCTTTGAGATGCCACAGCATCCCCTATTTGTTCGATTTTATTTTATATCCATATCTTTTTTTATTGAAGTTTGAACAATGTTTGAAAAAAAGCTTGGTCAAACTATAGTACCCCCTTAACCCGGCGTTGAGGGGATGCAGCGTCAGCATTCCATCGCAAACGCTCGGGTTACGAGTGACGCAAGAGATAGGAATTGCAGTGCATGAGATTGAATCTTTGAGCAATGTTATTTTAAAACCTAAAAAAATGGTTCCCTCTTGCGTCGCTTGTACAAAAATCTAGCCAGAACTACATTTAAACATTTACTTTGTCAAAAAAGTTGTTTTCAAGAAGTCTAAAATGGTTCTAATTTTTGAGTTTTGGTCCAATATGTTTGGCTAACGATCTTGACCTGAGATTTGAGCATCTGAAAAAATATACCGAGACATACCGACAGACATACAGACATACACCGTCACGAAGCCATACGTGAATACGTAAAGTGCAAGAACAAAACAACAATGACACAGAAAAAGACATACTAGGAGCTTCTGATGAAAGTGAAGAAATTCGAGTTGTTGAATTTGGTATTAAACATATTATTAAAAAATTAAAAAATTTCAAGGTCGCGGTTCCATACGGAATTATGGCAGAAATTCTTAAGAACGATGTATAATTTCTGTAAGAGTGGTTAAGCGAGTTAATAGATATGTGTACCAAGAATGGTGTAGATCCAAATGATTGGAGAAAGGATCCAAGGAGCCAAATGATTGTCCCACTTTACAAGGAAAAGGGGTAATAAAGGTTAATGCACAAACTATAGAGCCATCAGTTTGCTAAGCAATCCAGGCAAAGTTTTTAGTAAAATACTCATAACAAAGGTCATGAAAATAACAAAGGCAAAAATCTGTCAAGTCCAGTGTGGCTTTATGCCGGGAAAATCATGTGCTGATCAGATGTTCAGTTTGAAACTGATTGTAGAAAAAAGCTTCAGAGTGGGCAAAAAAGTGTTCAGTGCGTTTGTCGATCTTGAGAAAGTCCTCGGCAAAGTAGATAGAATACAAAGTCAAGAGATGGCTTCTAAAAGCGATAAAAGCGATATACAATAAAGACTGTAAAGCGAGTATAAGGTTAAATGGACAACTGAGTGTTTGGCTCGATATTAAGCAGGGTGTTCGGCAAGGATGCATCACGCCTATGTATTTATTCATCATATTCATGGACAAATGTTTACGAGTGGCATTCTTAGAAGAAGATGCTATTGATTACGGAACGGTCAATGTATGTGGACTAATGTTTGCGGACGATGAGGTTATCACGGCGGAATCAAACGATGAGCTGCAAAGAATGTTGAGCAGACTGAATGCTAGCGCATTTTTTTCGCGCCATTAGGTCATCGTTATTGCTGTATCGGCTTAATTTGTTTTATCTTAATATAAAGGTTTGACTTTGACTAAAAAAAAACCTTTAACTGTGATTCTGCTTCACGTTGAATCCATAGTAGAACACTCAACAACAGGTCCTATGGGTACAACGTAAAAAAAGGCAGAGGCGGAACCGATCTATCCCACCTTCTTTATGTCGATGACCTGAAATTGTATGTCGGCTCGAGGCAAAAACTGCAGAAATTACTTGACATCTTATTGCAGTTCAAATGACATCTACATGAAACTCGGGCTGGACAATTACAGGAAACTGTAATTTTGGGTTCATCGAATGGCCAAACCAATGGTCGACCTAAAACATAAGAGCAGAATCATCCGCGTTGAAATGATAAAGCACCGATTACACCGCAGATGTTCGGCAAGTGAGTGGATAATCTTACCACGTTGCTCCGGGGGCAGAATTATTCTCGATGTCCGTCAACTGTGTGCATTGCAGATCACACAGTTGACCACGTATTTTACCAGCAAGCGTGACATCCCACTCTATGATAACATGTGTAGAGAAGATACCAACTATACACCTCTCAATCTCGTTGATCCGAATGGCTTTAACATCCTCGCTTTCTCTCCAGAGCAAATTGCTCAGAAATGGAGACAAAAGCAATTATATGGACAGCACCCCAGGACACAAGATCAAAGTAACGTGGACAGTGAAGCGTCCAACCGGTGGCTACGAAAAGACAAACTCTTTCCGGAAACGGAAGGGTTTGTCGTATCCATCTAGGATAACGTAATTGGCACCAGGAATTACCAAAAGCATATTCTCTGCCTTAACGTGAGCGATCGATGCCGGCTATGTGATGATTCTAATGAATCCGTCGAGCACAGCATTGATGACTGCAGAAGGTTAGCTCGGCGAAAGTACACTCGCAGACAAAATGATGAATCTGGGATCATTCACCAGCAGATTGCCTATAGGTATTTTCCAGTATCGGTCCTCGAAAACGAAAATTGCTGCCTTTACTGGGATAGAACTATCCTAACAGAACACACTGTTGTTCACAATAGGCCGGACATTGTGTATCTTGATAAGCGGTCACAATACGTCCAAATCATCAACTCAACGGTTCCCGTTGATAAGAACATGCAGGAAGGCTATACAACCAAAATTCAAAAGTATAGCGATCTTAGGCAGAAAATCACGAGGATTTGGAAGCTGCAAAAAGTCACCATTCATCCTATCGCGATTTCGGCAACAGAGAACATCCACGCGAGGTGCCAAAAACACCGGGAAGATCTGGGAGTTCAATGGGTGCAAGTTGCAGCTGACAAAGCGGTTTTACTTAACACCTGCTGCATAGTCCGATGCTTTTTGGACTGCCAGGAAGAAAGCGGCTAATTGCTTTTTGGGCTGGAACGGAAGATTATTCCCGAAAAGAAAAAAATGAGATTCCATTTTTCATTTTTAAAGTTTTAATTGTAACTTTAGTTTATTCAGTGACTACAATTTGATTCTAAATTATTTTTGAGTTTGTCGAAAATGTAGTATATTGTACTTTGTGTTTAGAAATTGTTAATTGATGACTGGCCGTTGTACTTGACTTGTTCCGTACCAGCGGACTTAAGACCAGGTCCCTTAAGAGCCTTTGATAAATTTAACCTCGACATAATAATAATAATAATAATAATAATACTGAACATGTTCTCGCGTTAGCGTCGCGGTAGGGCATGATCTTTCCCCTCATGACTTTCAAGGCAATGTAGGCGGTAGCACTGCTACTGACAGGGTTTCCCATGCCAAACAGGCGCAGAACGAAGAAGAAAGGGACTGATAAGTTATTTGTCAGTTATCAGCGGCTGATATATTAAAAGCAAATAAATCCCTCCACTCAAAAAAAAAACGGAAGGACCAGACCTCATCTCTTGCTATATTTTGAAAGATTGCGCGTTAGTTCAAGTAACTCCGTTCACTATAATATGTCACAAGGGTAGATCCGGTTTACAAAAAAAGGGACAAATATAATATCTGAAACTGCAGGCCTATTTCTGTTCTGAACGATTCCTCTAAAGGATTAGAAATTTGTCTTTACAACATTACCTGGGTGCATTTAAACTCGTCGTATCTCTAGCTCAACATGGTTTCCTGCCAAAAAAAGCTACCATTACCAAACTTATCACTTTTCTTTAGCTTGTCTGCTCCATGCTTTACCAATTTTGTCAAGTAGATACAATTTATAACGGATCTCTCTAAAGCTTTCGACTTCGTAGAACATTGAATACTACTGGAAAACTAAAGAATTTGGATATTCCAGACAAAATTATTGCCCTTATTAAATCTTACATCCTAGATAGGGGCATAATTCAACCTCGGTTTTCTCCTCATCTGGTATATCGCACGGTTCAAATTTAGGACCCTTGCAATTTGCAATCTACTTTAATGACGTTGGTTAAGTTTTTGATGTAATAATCTCGTTTTTGTTGTATGCGAATGATACAAAGATTTTCTTACCAATAGCAAATCTTAAGGACTGTGAATTATTACAGACAAATCTTATAATTAATCTTATCATTAATTATACCGAAAAATTACAACTCTGGTGTATTAATAACTCATTTTATCTGAACATAAGTAAATATAAGGTAATAATATTTACGAAAAAAATGACATCATTAAGTACGATTATAATGATGGAGGAGAAATACTCGAGAGGGTGTCAATGATATTAGATTTGGATACTCTGAATACAGATCTTACATTTATATCTTGCATAAATAATCTGGTTTATAGCGCCAATAAAACCCTTGGTTTCATATTACGTACTTGCAGAAACTTTAAATCGACTAAACCGCTTCAAATCCTATTTAAAAAAATAGTTCGTTCAAAACTGGAATATGCGTCGCCTCGGGGATCAGACTATGAGCAACTAGTGCGAAGATTTGATGTGCGGACGCTGGATTACAAAAGCACTTTTACTTCCTTACTATTTTTATTCATAATTGTGCATAATCCAATGGAGTGTCCTCATACACTTTCTCTATTGCCACTGCATGCACTAAGTCGAGAAAGTAGGACGAATATCCTGGGTGACATATCTCTGTTCTATCTTACAATGATAAAATCCAACTGAGAAATGAACTCATCTATATATTCTCTAACTAACAAACTTGACATGGTATTAAAAACGTCTAAAGATCTTGACCTATTTAACGATTTTCTTTTGACATTCATGAAAAAAGGAAGAGTCTATCGATTAATGTATCTCACATCTTTATATTTTGATATAAACTTCACATCTTCATCTTCACATCTTCCCTGCCGTTCCTCGTTTTGATTAAGTCTAAATTGAGTCCTAATTTGGATTATTATTAAATTTATTATTAAACTTGTGTCATTTATTGCTTTTTTAGATTTTATTATTTTTTATTTTATTCATTCAATTATTGAATGAGATTGAGTTTGAAAACTTAAAACTCAGAGGCAGCACGGTGAATTGCTAACACAGGTTGGCAGCACCTTAAACATAAATGTAAGGTGTGAAGTAGGAGCATTAAATAAAATGCGAAATTTGATGATATATTAAATACTCATCTAGAAAGGACATTTGAAGTTGAATATGAACAACAAGTGGTGATAAGGAATTTTTCCAATATACCAAACTACCTCCTAAAATATTGAAAATAAAACATCGTTCATTTATCCGAAAATATGAAAATATTTGCAATGGATTTTTTTTCTTTGCTGGGTTGAGTAATTAATTTCATTGAAGATGTCCGTGCAGATCTTATTTCCGCCAAAAAATAGCTTTCCTTTCTCCCTTTAAAAGTGTGTGTTTTGAGTTGAAATAACACAGGTGGAAGGTTCAGCGGAAAGGTGGATCAGATAACAGTTGAGAATACAGATGATCCCAAATGGTGGAGTCCTGAATAGTATTTGTATGTCTTGATGTTTGACTATCAGTGGCTCAAAAAGAATTTGTATAACAGTTTCTACATTTATTGCTGGTTGCAAACAAATCCAGGAGAATTAGTTTGTCCTGCTATACACCCTCGTAGGAATTTCCGTACACACTCACTAATGTTCCTAATGGTAATTGATCCTCTATTTGCCAAACAAAGTTTGAGATTACAGTTCTATACTGAGTTTTTAAAGTTTTCAATTGTCTTGAATTTACACAACTAGATGCTTCATTTTAACAATGAATTTAATAATTATCTAGTATGTTAAAACTAACTGAATAAACTTGTAGATTAGGCAAATGACAGAGTTCAAACTGACGTATGTGAACTAGATGGCTTGAAGAAAAACTGCAGACTAACTGACTTAACTTGGAGTACATTTTTATATGGTTAATTTGACATACATTAAAGGAATAAAAATGTCTTATCTCCACTGAGTCGTTGTTTTTACTCTTAACGTTTATACAATCGGCGAGGCACGGTATCCACATAAGCTAAAATTGACGCTAGCGTTAATAACGTCGCGAGACGTGACATCTCCCCCTTTTTTAGTTCGATCATGGGAGTAAACAGACCGTGATCGAATTTATAAATGAAATTAAGGAAAAAGAAACTTTTGTTTTGTATATTATTTTATCTAAAAATGTCACTATTTTAGATATAGATGATGATTATTTCAATAAGTAAAAACAAGAACGTACTCAACGAATGCAAGTACGCAAGTATCGAAAGTAATGCAAGTATCTAAGTTAATTTTTACAGTTATCAGGCGACAAGAATTTTTGAAAAAATCGAGCGTATTACAATTTGTATCGATTTTTATCGAAATGAAAGTTATTTAATTTTTATGCAGGAATGACTTTTCCAACTTACAGTACGATTACCTTATTTGTATCAGGCCTTTGTAAAGAAAAATTACTCCAGAAGTTACTAGACTTCTTACTCAATCATTTACGAACCAAACTACCTCCTAAAATATTGAAAATAAAACATCGTTCCTTTATCCGAAAATATGAAAATATTTGCAATGAATTTTTTTTCTTTGCTGGGTTGAGTAATTAATTTCATTTGTATCGAGACCCTTTTAAGAACATTGAAAATTATTTCTGCAGTATCTGCAGTATCCCTGCAGATGATAAAACAGAAAACTCACCCGCCAAAGAGACAAATTCAGGCAATCGAAGAACAGCTGACAAAATAAACGAAACATACACCTCTGAGTTCCGCAGTACTGTGACTATTGAAAAATCAAAAAGAGGACGTCCGAAAAAAAGGACGTGCCTGATAGGGAAAGGGCGCGATCTGCAGGTCCTGTTATTTTAGACTTTTTCCACAATAAACGGAAACGATAAGGAGACGAAGAAACCAACCTACTTTAAAGAAGCAATTCTGAAAGTTGGGAATGCTTATTAACGGACCGATCACAATCCGAAAATAATCTGTTGATCCCGAATTCTCTTTTGGAAGATAGATCTAAAAATACGCTAGAATTAAAGATGTAGAAGTTAATTCTAGAATTATCTACTAAATTTGATCAACTCTCTGCAGATGTCAAAAAAAATGAATCATGATACGGAATTGCTATTGAATTAATCAAAAGCAAATAGGGTCATTGGAGGATAAACTGTATAAGTATGGGACAATAGATAATGACATTTTCCTAATATCTAAAATGAAGAAGAAAGACACCTTATCCCAACTTAAAAATATCACCTGCAAATCTCAATAGCTAATGCTGAGAAACCAGGGGATGCTCGGCCGGCGATTCCTCTCCCTGAAAAACAGCAAAAAGAGACTTGGAGCGGGAAAGTCCGCGGGAAACATCATCACTCGCAAAAAATAATTGAAAACGCAATAAATCGCATTTTATACTCGAGAAGAAGAATTTTCAAACGTAAACAAAGCTCTGAACAGCGTCGCTACCAACTCAATGAACATACTAAATATTGCAAAATACAAAAGAGAATAAGAAATATTTAAAAAATGATAAAAAAATTAAATGAATAAATTAAAAATTGAGTGAACTATAATGAAATTTAATACAAAATATATCAAGATACACATTATGAAAATAATTTGTTCCCATCAAAATTCGAAACTCAAAAACAACCCTTCTATCCGTGCATACAATTGATATGTCAGACAGTCCAATTATTATTATAAATGCGACCTCAAAATTTCCAATCACGAAAGCTCGACTCAAAATATCTTGTAGAAGGTCACCATGTGCACTTGACCCGGCGCAAATTTATTAAAAACGCTCTAAAAACAACCCTTAACTGATTAGTTCAACACTCTTCTACTTGCACTAATGGCAAACACCGCAGAAAATTTGCGCTGACTAAAGTAGGTGCTTTATTCAAAAAGAACCCACGAGTAAGCTAAGCGTCCTCAGAACAGCCTGCACCCCATAGGAAACCATCCTTAATAGATAAAGTAACCATATTGCACTTTGACGATCACGAAAAATTCCACGAGCTACCTAAGGACCCAAACGAATAACAAGATTCTTCACCAAGATATCCCGAGTCATCCTGAATAACTCAAAATAGTTTTCCACTAACAAAAGTCACCCCTATATGATTAGTTTTACTATTTTCAAATTGCACTAATGGCAAACAATCTAAAAAATACCAAAGGCCCCAAAAAATTTATAATGATAACACCGACTATTGATATCGTTTCCAGATATCTTGCTAAGACAACTCTATTATCGAGCAGTTTTTAAATTATACGTAGTGGTGGTTTCTGATAAAACTTTTAGACAAATGTCAGAGTTGATAAATTTACAAGTTCCAAAGTCCCCAAAAAATTTTCAATTGCATTTCTGACTAATGATACAACTTCCAGAAATCTCCTTGAGACTACCCTATTATCGACAAGTTTTCAAATTTGACCTAGGAGTGGTTTCTAATAGAACTTTTTGATAATTTCGGCATGCGTAGATTTTCACACACCGAAGTTTGATTGCATTTTAGCTTCTTTTAGGACTCTTGAAGTTATATTTGAGTATTTCTTCTACTTTTTTCTCCTACAATGTATTACGAATGGTAATATGAAACCTTACAAAAATGATGATAAAATTCTTCGTTGACATTATCGACAATCTATAACTGCAAAATCGACTAGTGATAATTTCTATTGCCGCGACACCTATTCCATGAATATAGTGTTTCGTTTACAACAAGCGCCATAGGAGCCATGTGTAAGCAATTTTGAGGTTGGGTTAGCTATCTCGAAGCCTGCACGAACTTGATAATCCTCTCACTATGTGCCACGATTTTGTGTATGTGTATGGAGACACGAAAAGGCGGCAAATATGGATAAGTGGAAGATTATTATGAGAATGTGAAATCTGTTGCCACTCAAAATGCTTCCGATAAAGTCTCTAATTTGGTTCAGGTCGATGTAAATACATAAAAGGAATTTTTCATACTAACTTTTTTCATTTTTAATTTATGTTATAGGTTCCGAAGTCATCGGGAATTTTGAAAAAATCTTGCTCATTTTCAAAATTATCAAGCCACTCGAAATCACAGTATGGTAAATATTCACTCATATCTTTACCATATTGAGTGTTGATATCGAAATAAAAAAATATATGTGTCTGGAACAAATGGATTAAAATATTGCCCCATAAATTAATTGTTTGCTTTAGCATATCTGTTGGAGCACTGAGAAACACCACCTCTAATACCTCTTTCATTGAGTAATATCTTTTCCATGTCTGTCAGTAAATTGAGTTCTATTCCTGTGTATTTAAGCATCGCGTCAAAAGTAAGTCCTGGTGCTGTATAGTAATGCAGAGGATCTAAATTGTATGTTGAGAAACAAGTTTTCCTAAAATTTTTAAAAATATCTGCCAGCAATAAGACATCGGATTTGAGGTATAAATCCGAATATTGGCCTAGAGTTTTCAAATCAAATGCTTCCCATACTTTACACGCATGTTGACAGTCTTCGTCGGAAATTTTTGTATAATTTAATTTAGAATAGAAAGCCTTTTTTAGGGATAATCTGTCCTTCAAAACTTGTTGCCAAAGCTTTAATAAAAAAATGTAAATCATAATCAGGCAAATTATGAAATACTACGGGAATAAACGTGCGAGTCTTTATAGTTAACATTGCAACCTGGATGAGCTGCACCGTGAGATTTACCTGTAAAATGGCAATGATCACGATGCTTAATGTCATCATCTTTGAACAGTTTTTCACAAATGTGGCAATTTTTAGCTGTTTTAAATTATTCTTTTTATTTTAGTGTTAGTTTCACAGGCACAGGATTTGTTAAAAAAGAATTTACTTTATCAGAGAAGCTTTTCAATTTTTCCATAAACCACTCAATGCAATCTATTTCTCTGTAAGATTTAAACCCTGAGAGTGATTCATCAAAATTGCAATGTGTGTAATAAGCAACGCTTGAGACGACTTGCTTTTAAAACGCTGCTGTATCTGTTTCTGAGTTACCAACAGGCTCCAAAAGACTTTCTATATCAGCGTAAACTACAAATGGGCTTTTTTCTTTATGTCTATAATTTTTGAACTTTAATATTTTGTTCTTCTTTTCCGGTAGAATTACCCTACATTTATTTAGATTTTCACAATCAATTCTAGGATTATTAAGAGATTTCTCAAGTTTAAAATGACACAGATATCTATCACAAAACCAAGTGGGACAATTAGCTGTTGTAATTTAAGATTTCACTAATCGAGATTAATTTTTTATCCATGAGAAATGATACACAGGGTTACTATCTTTATCAACATCATCATCATCGAAGTAACTAATTTGTTCGATTCATGTTCACTTAAATAAATTTGGACTATTTCTTGTTTTTTACTGTTTTCTTCGCTTTCAATTACATACACATTTATATTTAAATTATTTAATTTTTCAAACTTTTGAATATCTTGTAATTGAATTCGAAATTTAATTCCATAATGTTTCATACCCGTCTCATAACGTGGATAAGAACTCATTCGTTGTGTTTCACTTTTAGCAGAATAAAGAGCAGCTATAGCAGACCATAAGAAACAAAATTCATCATTATTTTCAACATTTAAAACTGCTGTTTTGTTCTTAATAAATGTTGGAAATCGCATGAAAGTAGATAATCCAACTGAAAAAGGTGAATATCTGTTCATATTTACACTTGAGTTCATAATTTATTTCAACTGCCAGTTCGATTTTTTTTGTTGAAAATTCTGAACTTTTACTAAAATTTGCTCTCTAACTTTACTGCCAAATTTTTAGGCAAGAATAACGTTTACTTTCAAGTTTCCCACACTTTTCAAAGTGTTCCTTAACCGTGAAATAATTATGCATTTTGAATCATCAAAAAAACTATCTAAATCCTTATGTTTCAAGCTGATACTTAAGCCTGTCCTAATTCGACTTTTAAACGCAGTCTCTAAGTCCTCCCACCTGATTCGGTCTCGTTTCCTGTCAGACGGAGCATCAACCTACCTCAATAAAACTCCAAGCTGCTTATCTCCTTCGTGACACACGACATCGAAGGACAGTTAAATAATTAGGTCAGTGTCAGGAACTAATACCAGAAATGATCACAAACTTGTAGAATCCGCAGATTATTTTTTATATTAAACTATACGGAAAAA
>JBAGKK010446764.1:0-17600 GCA_037177015.1 Euceroptres primus
ACATCTGGCAATGGAGAATCAAGGATAAAGACAAGGACAAGAAAGGACCTTGATTTTTAAGGACCTAGGGTATCAAGTACCTTGAAGGGCAAGGATAGTTAAGAATTTAATAAGGCCTCGTCGTTATTTTCCTTGTTTCTCGACATTCCTCGCTCGACGGCATCACTACTCCAGACCCAGCAGATCTTCCTGGCTAACGCGCTACCTCCAGACCCCGAAGTAGCTCCCAGTCAGTAAATATAACCCCATTTTTAAACGAAGTAACATTCTTGTTCTCTCTCTAAGGTTTCATCTCGCGGTCTTTGTGCCGTAGAAAATCCTACACTCTCATCCTTGAGCAGTGGAATCACTTTTTACCACCTTCCCTTTCCTTTTTCCACCAAAAAAGGGAAAAGTTGATGTCAAAACATAAATAAACAATTATCCCAAATTAACATATTTAAAAAAGAATAATAAAGAACAACAAAAGCATTTTTTAAGAATAATATAATATAAAAGCATTATTTTAAAAAATCAATAAAAAACTTATTAAAAATTATAAAAATAATAACATTAATTCATAGGTACCTACATAACTAAAAAACTATTTCAGCTTTCCTTCCTATTGCGAAGTTTTCTTCTAGCTATACCTTAATTCATTAGAAATATTACACTGGTATAAAAGGTTCGTGCATATGGGAAGTGACTAGGTGTTTTCGATAGATTTTTTTGCGCTAAACATGAATCTGGGCTCAAACATTGTACATCACGTAAAGTTTTTGAGAAAATGGGGGTTCAAACGGCGTGGCTTCGCGTTTTTGGCCACTTTTGGAAAACCGTGGGTACCAAACCTGAAGTCATAGAACCTTCCAAAATTGGATTCTAGTTCAAATCCAAAGACACTCCGAACACTGCGTGATGCACATTGCACCCTTAACAATCAACCCTTATGTCAATTAATGTATCATTACTTTTTTGTGATTACAATTTTTGAAGAGTTCCCAGTGAAAAACTGGGATAGATGTGGTCTGTAGAGGCACCACCAAACAACCTCCGGATGGATAGGTGTACATTGTACCCTATAAAAAAAACCCTTGAGTCGATTAGTTTACCTCATCTCAGTTTTTGAGGTCAAAAAATAAAACGAATGGTATCAGCTCACAATTCATATACAGATCAACCATAGAAACATAGTTTGCATCACCTTGAATTAATTAACATAAAGCACCCCTTTAAAACAACTCTTGAGTCAATTAATTCACCCTATCTCATTTTGTGGTAGTAAGAAAATATTTGTTAGAGAAGCAGGCATATACAACTAAGCAATACTCTGCTATCATTCGTTATCCGAAATGTCTGGTTCTTCAGTCAATTGTTTGGCTGCTCTCTTGTCGTCTTTTGCTTTGTCAGAATCATTCAGTTCGTCAGTCATTTGTTCGTATTCCTTACTTGAACTAAGTCATTGACGCGTTCACAACGGTCGTTTTGAATTGTCTGGTTCCTTAGTCAAGTGTTTGGCTGTTCCTATGTTGCCTCTCGTTTTATCTGAATAATTCAGTTCGACAGTCATTATTTTTCATCTTACTTTGGAGCTAAGTCACTGACTCGTCCACAGCGGTTATTCCGAATGATCTGGTTCCTCAGTCACTGTCATTGACACCACCACAGCGATGATTTCGAATTGTTTGTTTCGTCAGTAACTTGTTTGGCTGCTTTCTCGTCGTCTTTTGTTTTGTCTGAATCATTCAATTTAACAGTCATTTGTTTGTATTCTTTGTTTGAGCTACGCTACAAATGCAGCCACAGCGTTTTTTCCAGGACTTTCAGTATTTTCAAAATGCATACAAGATTTTGTACATTCTGGTAATGTGAATTTTATCTCATCAAGGTTCGATTGTCATCATACGCAGTTCTTCGTTAACTTTTATAAAAGATACCTTGAGGTTACATATGCATAAATCACCCTGATAAATTTTGTTACATTTGTGGAAAATATACTAGAAAGAAAGAAAGCCATGATATATCGGCATCCGTCAAACAAGATTATCATAATTACTTCCAAATCGAAATTTCACACCAAGATAAATCATGGGCTCCACACAAGGTATGTATAACTTGCTATGCGGCCTTGATTCACTGGAAGATGGGAAAAGGAAAGAGTATGCCGTTCGGTTCTCCAATGATATGGCGTGAATCTCATATTCACCATGAAGACTGTTACTTTTGTTTAAGCAAAGTCCGCAGATACAATGGTAAAAATAAAGGCACGATTACGTACCCAGAAGTTTCCTCGGTAACTAAACCTACCTTCCATGGACCCGATCTTCCTGTACCACTTTCACCAATTCAAATGGTCTTACTTGAGAATGCGGAACTTGACGATGTACAGATTGACGATTTTTCGTTGGATGAACCTTCTAGAAATGATGATATTAATGACGATGATAGTGATCCTATTTATGTTTCTGATGATAAAGATGATGAATTTCTCCTAACAGATAGCGTAAAACCGCAACCTCTTTCTCAGTGCGCATTAAACGATCTGGCTAGGAACTTATATTTGTCTAAGCAAGAGGCAGAATTACTAGGATCGAGGCTGAAGGAAAATCATTTGTTGGCTCCAAATACCACATTTTCGTGGTACAGACATCGAGAAAATGAGTTCCTTCCATTCTTCGAACAATCAGATTCACTGGTACGAATGTGCCTAAGCTAATGGAGACTCTAGGACATCCAAATTATGATGCGTACCAATCCAGGTTGTTTATTGATTCAGCCAAGCTCAGTTAAAAAGCTGTCCTACATAATGGAAACAAATTCGCTTCAGTACCAATATTCCATTCTGTTCATATGTAGGAAACATATGAAAATCTAGAAATTCTGCTTAAGGCAGTTCACTATGATGAACATCAATGGTCTATTTGTGGGGATCTGAAAGTTATAGGTTTACTTCTTGGTCAGCAATCAGGTTACACGAAACACCCTTGCTTTTTATGCGAGTAGGATAGTAGAGCTAGGTCTGATCACTGGGCGAAAAAAAATGGCAATCAAGGGAACTAATTCCTGGTTTAAAAAACATAATTCACGAAAGCTTAGTCTATCCAGCTAAAGTTTTTTTACCTTCACTTCACATAAAACTAGGAATGATGAAGAAATTTGTAAAAGCACTGAAAAAGGTGGAGTAAGCTTCCAATATCTTTACACAAAGTTTAAAAAACTCAGTGATGCAAAAATTAAAGAGGGATTTTTCGTTGGACCACAAATAAGAGAACTGATGAGAGATGGAAATTTTGATGCAACCATGTCGAAACTTGAAAAAGAAACTTGGATTGGGTTCAAAGTGATTTTTAATGGTTTCTTGGGGAAAAATAAATATCCAAATTACAGGCAAATAGTGAGAAACATGCTTGAGAAGTTTTGAAAATTAGGTTGTAACATGAGCTTGAAGCTTCACTTTCTGCACAACCATTTAGATAACTTCCCTCAAACAGACCTAGGTAGCATGAGCGAAGAACAGGGAGAAAGATTCCATCAGGATATTAAACAAAAGGAGAGGAAGTACTAGGGTAAGTGGGACAAACACATGTTAGCCGATTACTGTTGGTCTCTCAAACGTGATCTTCCGACACAGGTCCACAAAAGAAAGACTAGAAAAACGCAGTTTCCATGAAGCAATTGACACCATGGTTTAACTTCTTTCTATTTCATCCTGTTCTTCGTCAATATCTATTCTTTTCAAGTTCTCTCAATAAAAATGCATTAAAAAACAAAACAACAAATAAAAAAATTAAAAAACAAAACACAAAGAAGGAGTGTAATTTAGATCGCCTCCACGAGGTTTGAGCTGATACAATTTTTTATTTTTCTTGCTACCATAAACTGAGACAGGATGAATTCATTGACTCAAGGGTTTTTTTAAAGGGGTGCTTTATGGGTTAATTGATCCAAGGAGATGGTTGATCTGTATATGAATTGGGAGCTGATACCATTCGTTTTATTTTTTGACTTCAGAAACTGAGATGAGGTACCACCTCTATCCCAGTTTTTCACTGGGAACTCTTCAAAAATTTAATCATCACAAAAAAAGTAAGGGTACATTAATCGACATAAGGGTTGATTGTTGAGGGTGGAATGTGCATCCCGCAGTGTTCGGGGTGTCTTTGGATTTGAACTAGAATCAAAGTTATAACTGAAAACGGATAAATTCCATGTTCTCTGATATTCAGAAATACGGCCAAGTGTACAAACTTGGTGCGTGCGCAACCACTGACACCACTACGTTTAAAGGCACACAGAACTTCAAGGTCAAATGCGATCGAATTTTGGTTTATTGGGGTCGAAAGGGGAATTGACAAGCTTCAATTTGAGACATTTTGAAAGTTTCTATGGCTTCGGGTTTGGTACCCAGTTATCCAAAACTGTCCAAAAACGCCTTTTTTGGGGGTTTCAACCTCCATTTTCTCAAAAACTTTACGTGATGGACAACTTTTCAGCCCAGATTCGTGTTCAGCGCAAAAAAAATCTATCAAAAACACACCTAGTCACTTCCCATATGCACGAAAGAAAGTTGAAATTTGCAGACCAGTGTTATATTTTAGCTATCCTTCCTATTGCGAAGTTTTCTGCCAGCTGTACTTCCATTCATGAAACATTTTATTTCACACTTTTAGAAGTTTTTTTTAAATCGGTTTTTATTTCATTTTATTTCTTTTGAAGTCGATTATTATTTTTTTTAAATATTTTTTATTTTGTACTTTTAGTAGTTCTTTTTGTGTTATAAATGGAATCGCCCAAATCCTTGACATGAGTTTCCTTCTACCACGTATCATGTAAGAAAGTTACCGAAGCTTGCCAGAAATGACCGATAACTTTAGGTAACTTTCGTTTCATAAAAATCGGCTTAGTGGTTCTTAAGACTAATCACACACTAGAGGAAGTAACACATACAAACCACATTTTACGGTGACTCAAATTTAACCTAGTGAGAGATCGACTTTCGAATTTGTTCTTTTTGACGAGACAAGTCGATTTAGCTATCACAAAACCTTTTATGGCCAACTATAACTATATAACTTATATAAAGCCTAAATATTAAGCATAAGAATATCCATGTGTAAAAATTTGAATGGTAAAAATAACGTACGGCCCTGGTCGTCTGTACGTGACGTGTTGTGTGCCGCTCTGTACTTTTCAAATAATTAGCCTCAGTTTTAGTTAAATGAGTGATCGCATTATCTGTTCACGTCTTGTGACTCATGTAGAGATTCGCACCTTAGTGGTTTTACTGTCGATTTCAGACAGAAAAGAGTTGGATTTGATAAACTTGGTTTGCTCGACAAATTTTCTCGGGCGATTTTCAAGATGGTGACTTGTGCAATGTGTAGTGAGTCGATAATGAGAGGGACCGCTGACTCAATTGCATGCAAGTGTGGTGTACTTGTATATATTGGTTGCTTGAATCTCCCATTAAACGACGTGGAGAAGATCAAGAAGAAACTGAAGATTTGGTGCTGCAAAAGGTGCTTTGCCTCTTTGATCGGTGACAGCTTTAAACGGTCTAAAACTTCCAATTCGGTATCATCGAAATCAGCTGACAGTGAAGCTAACAACTCAGGGACGTCCTTAATCACCTTTGGACCCGAAATTGAAACAGCTATCTTCAACGCTTTTGTTAAGATAGGACGCAGGACTCGTCAAGATAACAGCTATGATTGAATCGTTCCAGGCGAAGCAAACGGCCTTTAATAACACCCTTAATTCCTCCATTAGGGAGATGCAGCAGGACACTAATAAAAATATCACGCGAATCACCACAATCGAGGAGACAACCTCTTCTAATGTTACTGATATTACTCAACTCCAAGCGACAACTAAATCAATTCAGGATGCAAGTCACGTTCTGGTGTCACACTTGAAACAAAGATGAAACTTACTTGAACAAGAGGCACTCAGCACTACCATTGAGATTCATGGCCTTCCGATCAAAGCATCTGAGGACTTGACTGCTACATTGTGTCAAATAGCCACAATCCTGAAGGTACCACTCGGAAAAGAAGGATTAACATCGATTTAGAGGCTCCGATTCTATAATAAAAACGCCGTATCCTCCCCACTGCCTCCAATAGTAGTGGTGAAAATTAATCTACGAGCCACCTGTGTTATGTTAATAGAGTAGTAGAAAAAGAAGCGTGGTTTTTCCACTAAAATGATCGATTGGAGAGAGGAACAACCCCTTTACATCAACGAATTACTTTCGAGAAATAACCGGGAGATTTATAGTGCTGCCTTTCAGCTGAAAAGAATCAAGAAAATAAAGTACCTGTGGATTGCTGGGGGCAAAATTTTCTGCAGGAAAGAGGGCGGAGCGCCGAGAATTTTTCTTGACCATCTTAGCGACCTTGATGCCTTTCAGCAGTGACAACTCAGGAAGTGCAATGCCGGAAAGTCTTTAGTGATATATTTTACATTAACTATCCTTTTTTCTATCCTGTTCCATTAGCTTGATACATATGTTATAAATACACATACATATATATCGACGCCTCCACTGCAGAGGGCTCCAAATTCTTTTCGCTCTTAATACAGCTCCAACTCCTATGCTTATACACAGGACACACACACACACACACACACACAAATTAAAGGCATTATTTTTCCTAATGTGTCTACTTTACGCGCAGTATTCTGCGGGGATCAAACACACAGTAGTATAACTGTTTCATTTCTACTTACATATTTAATTTGTTATTGTATTTTCTTCGTTCCGTTAACAATTTCAGTTTTTCTGGGTACATTATTTCTAAAAATGCACATAATGCGTATAATCATGCGGCCTACATTTAGTTGCCTAAAAATACATATCGTATATTTGCTCGGGATATTGAGGTACAGTGAAGTTTTCGACGGTTTTTGGTCCACTTTATCTGCTCAGGGACCTCTCTATAGATTTTTAAACGTGAACCTGACGATATCTATTGTAAGCACAAAGTTTTGGCCGAGGCGGATTTCTATTACTAATTACACATTACTAAACTATTTCAGCTCTCCATATGATGACATGGGCTACATTTACATCCATAATTGCATGATTAGCTTTCCCGTAACTTATGCAAACACTTTCTATTTATGGATTCTTTAAGTATTTGTCATGCAAATGCCCAATCTCTCTTGGCAAATTTTCTTGAATTTCAGCACTTCTTTAGTTCGTCCTCTTACCACATATTTGCAGTTTCTGCAACATGACTAACACCTAATCATCCCTCTGGCCTCGTTGCTCTTGATAATTATGTTCTCTTTCGTAGGGACAGAGATGAGCGGAGACTGGGGGGGGGGAGGTCGTATGCCTATACGTGCGTGATAGTCTGAACGGAATCGTGGCGGCAGTTAGTTCGGTTGCCAATTACCCTACCGTAGAATTTCTTCGTATGGAAATTTCAGTTGCTAGTGACAGTATGTTTATTGGTGTGATTTATAAACCTCCGAATGCTTCAGTACGGAACTGGAATCCTAAATCTTTGCGCATGTTACCAATTTTAATAATATAGTTCTCACCGAGAATTTAAACACCAACTTAAACGTGACCAGCAATCACACGAAATACCTTACCACTATGGTACCCTCATCCGGATTAAGCATAGTACCCCAAAACTCTACTCACTATACAGATCGATCCAGCACACGTATAGACTTAATGATAGTTGATGATTAGATAAAGTAGTCAGATATGACCAATATCCCATCCCGTTTCTTTCTAATCATGTCCTCATTAATATCGAATATAAAATCGCCTACCCTCAGCCAATCAGGCAGATTAAAAAGCAGGCGCAAAATTTATCAAAAGTTGACGAGCTTAAATTTTAGGAACATCTAATGACCTTCGACTGGGAGGTTGATATAAATAGCAAACTTAATTACTTATGTAATAATTTAATATCGGCATTCGACCAGTTTGCGCCATTACAGATTCCTTATAAATATAAAAAACCGGCTCCTTGGATTACTTATGAAATTAAAAATCATATGAAGGAACGTGATAATATGCGTAGACTGGCTAGACGAACCAAAAATCCTATATTTCAAACTCAGTTTCGCAGACTAAGGAATTTAGTACAAAGCAAACCTAGCGATGAGTCTATTAAATTCAATTATAACTCTATCAAAAATAGAAATAAAAATGAAAACATCTGGCATCTATTACGGCGATTATACTTTATATCTGCTAAGCATGGATCTACTGTTAATAATTTCCCTTATGATGAACTTTTAAAAGTATTTTTCACTTTGCCCCCATCTCAATCAAGATGATTCGACTTGCACTCCCAGTAATTATTCCTATCATACTTGATATTTATAACACATCACTTCAGATTGGTATTTCCCCAGATTGTTGAAAAAATGCAATAATTCACCCTGTCGCTAAGGTCCCTAACCCCTCCTATCCGAAAGACTTTCGTCCGATCTCTATTCTTTGCGCCATCTCTAAACCTCTTGAACGGATAGTCCACAAGCAATTTACCACATACCTTGATACTAATAAATTAATAGATCCAATGCAATCGAGCTTTCGGGCTAATCACAGCACGGAAACAGCAACTATTAAAGCTACAACAGATTTTAAGATCGCTATTGAAGATAAGATCACAATTGTGGTATTATTTGATTTTTCTAAAACGTTTAATATGGCCAACCATGAGCTTCTTTTGTATAAAATAAGATCGTTAAAACTGTCTAATTCGGCTAACTTATGGTTTGCATCGTATCTATCTAATCGATTTCAACAAGTAAGAAAGGGTAAAGGCGAACTGTCAGATTGGTTGGAGGTCGTGAACGGGGTACCTCAGGGCTCTACCTTGGCACCCCTACTATTTAATGTCTACAGATTTGACTTTGGCAGCGATCTCAAACATTGCAAATGTCATAAATATGCGGATGACTTTAAGCTTTATCTTTTGGGTTCTATTTCCTCATTATGAGCGTTGGGCTTATAACTACGGGCTTAAGATTAACTCTGAGAAAATTAAGGATATTATTATCGGACCTTCTCTTACCCCATCACTCGAAACAATCGTGACCTTTCCGCCTCTCTTGATATATGGCCAGGGAATTGAATTTTTGGAAGTGGCTAGGGACTTGGGTTACATGCTTAAACGTACTCTTTCCTGGAAAAAGCACGTCTTTAACATCTCAAAGAAGACCTTTAGAGTACTCCGCCAACTAAAAAGGAATGAGCAGTCATTACCAACACCTTTACGGATCCTTCTAGTTAAGAGCCTGATTCTTCCACTTTTTTACTTTGGGTGTATCGCTTACGACGATATAACTGACGAACTGAACAACAAATTAGAGCGCGCACTGAATGCTTGCATTTGTTTCATTTATAACTTACCTAAGCTTGAGCATATAACACCATACAGGCAACCTGCTGGCCTTCTTAATGTTGCCAACACAATTTTTTAAGGGTAATCTACTATATAATCTCTTTCAAAATAAGAGTATCTCCTGGACTCTTTCAAATTTAGTGACAACAAACAACCTAATCAGCCAATACTTCGTGAAAGAAAAACGGTCCTTACTATACACGACATATAAATTGTAAGCTGCAGAGATCCTTTATAGTGAGGGGAGCGCGACTCTGGAACAAGGTACCTATATCGATCATAAATTCGCCGTCTAGCTATCACTTCAAAAAATCTTTTTACGAATACCTGTTTAAAATCAATAACCCTTGCCTTGAAATCACGCATTGTTAGCTTACTAAACTTTAATTTATTTAGCCGCATAGCTATCTATTATTATACACCGTTACCAACTTAAAGAGAATTCTTTTTTTCTCTTTATTTTGCTAATTACTTAGGTTTAATTTTTCGCATTATAATATTATATTGCATATAATTATGAATTCTTTGCGAAATTGTAGTTACATATTATTTCCAACCAACTTATTAACTTGTGCTAATCTGTCATATATAGTTATAAATTTATCATATTATTCTTACTGTCACCGTCCGACTAGTGACTACAATTTAATAGCTACTGTATTATCTGTTCCTTAAAAGGCTATTTAGCCCTAGAAACTTAATAAATACCAATACAAATAAAAATAATTTGCACAGTTAAATTTTCATTGACGTTGCTATATAGAATCGAGATAATAATTGCTTGCTTTATGAGGAAGTAAATTTATTTGATAACTCAATATGAGGAAGCACAATGTTAAGATTCGCCCCAACGTGGGAACACCCGAACTACTTAGCAGCGGTTTTTAAACAATTTATTTTTGCAAGAATTTGTAAAATGATTAAATTTTTTAATTCAAACAATATTTTGATCAATGTAAAGAACCAATTCATCATTATAACAATTCTCTAATTGTTTTAACAATATAATGTAAAAGTATTTAAATATATTTAAATACATACTTGCAGCCATTTTTGAAAAGTTTTTATAGAAATTTGTCCCCTCATTCATTGTTTAAACAATTTGTAATTATTTAAACAATTAAAAATTATTCCAACAATTAATAAATATCCGTCAAAAATCAAATATATGTAATTAAACAGCGAAAAATCAATGTTTTTCTGTCAGTCTCAGCTTAAAAAATACATTTAAACAATTATACATTGTTTAAACAATTAGAGAATTGTTGTAATGATTCATTGGTTCTTTACTTCGATGAAAATATTGTCCGAATAAAAAAAGTTAATCATTTTACAAATTGCTGCCAAAATAAATAGTTTAAACAATATTAAATTGTTTAAACAATTAAAAATTATTTAAAAAATTAATTAAAATGTATCGAACATCAATTATTTATTATATGGCAAGAAATGAAGCAAAAAAAAAGCCAATAAACTACTAAATATAGCAAAAATTTTATTTTCGTGCTCATGGAGTGGTTTTTAGGGGTAAATAAAAGGGTGTTATCTGGGTAAAATTATGAAACTATTGTTAATTTGCTTTCTTTAAACAGTTTCTAATGAAGAATTAGACTTTTCATTTTTCATTATTATACATTTTCACAACTTATTCGCGCATTATCAAAAATCACGCTTTTGGCAATGTTAATTATGTGGGAAAGTTTAAGGGGTATGCAAGACGTGTTATTAACCAATTCTGCTTGAATTGTCAGGGAATCATTTTTTCAGGTCCATTGATGATTTCAGAGGGCGGTTTGACAAAAATTCGACAGTCGTTTTTTTGGATCACCTTAATACCACACACAAAAGTTTGAGAACCACTGACATAAAAGGTTGAGAACTCTTGCTATGGGTTTGCCTAATAACTATTCTTTGACTTAGACTCATCTAGCACAATTTTCATTTCGTGAAAAAAAAGTACGTTACTAATAATATCACATTATCATAATAAAATTTGAGAATCCTTGATATAGGTTCGTCTTAAACCTTCCTCTGAACTTGATAATTCAGTTAGTAAAAGTTTCATCAAAATCGGTGCAGTGGTTTCCGAGATAATCGCGAACATACTTACTTACTTACATACATACATACATACATGCACATATATACATACCGCATATTAAAAATATAGAAAAGGTTGAGAACCCCTGATATAGGTTAGTCTATAACCTTCCTCTGCACATGAAGATTCCTTTAATAAAAGTTTCATGTAAATCGGTTCAGTGGTACCCGACATAATAGCGGCCATACATAAATACATACAAGGTGAATACAGAACCTCTTTTTTTTGAAGTCGGTTAAAAATGAGTCCAAGTGGGTGACACGTGCCTAAAAGGAAGAGTTTCGTAGCCTTTTTCAATTCTATGGCATTTATGATTTTTAGCTAATACAACGTTGTTCGAGTTCTTAATGTTTTTCCTCTAATGGTGTATTTAGCATCCCGCCCTTATACCCTCTTCATCTGACCTTGTCACTCAATAACAACCGTTAGCAGTGGTTGCTGTGGCATTGTTATTTTCTGCACGTACTACGTTGTTCGGGTTCTTAATGTTTTTCCTCTAATAGTGAATCATCAGGGTGGCTGTTTTCACCGACGAAAAAAATTCCCGGTCATTTCCCGGCCATTAAATAATAGTTTCCAATGAATAACAGTTAATGCAATGAGTTTTAAAAGTTTAAAAATATTTTTTATTTAATATTTTGAACATACAAATATGAATTTCTTTTTAATTTTACATTAAAATAGTTTATATTATTGAAGAAGTACAAACGGAAGTTTTTCAACTAAGCCTTAGTGATTAATGCTTTTAGGGTGAACATTTTTATACGTTTCTAAAAGTAACATTAGGCTATTTTATGTAATGAAACGTTACTGTGAGTTAAGCGAGAGCATAGGTTTTAAATCTATGTAATATAAATATTTTAAGTTCAACTAATCCCTAGTGACTAAAGTGTGATAATAAAATATATAAACATTTACATTTTGTAAACGAAATGAGATCACAGAGTTTTATCGTTAAACAGATATACGAGTACCTTTATCGTACTAAAATTTCTATAATAATAAGTTTTATTCAGTTACTCAGTTTTTTAATCTCTTGATCAATGACTTCTGCACTTTTTCGTGCATTTTCTAAGATTGCAGCTTTTTTATCTCGAAGTTCTCTAGCAGCTATCTTTTTAATCTGTGTATCAGATACTTTTTCCTTGCTATCTTTTTCTTCCTTGCGTTTCTTTCTTACAGCTTCTTGATATTTCGAATGAGCGTTTTAGGCAGCATGAAGGAGATATCTAGTAATTTCAACTTAATCTACTCTACCTTTGGCAATTACAGCGTCGTAAATTCCTCTGTGAGCAACAAGCTCTGATAAATTCCTCTGTGAGCAACAGTCTCTTGGTACATGATTTCAAAAACACTTTCCTTATTGATGGAAAATCCACGTTCAACATTTGCATTGCTATGAGACAAAATAAGTACCGTTTCCATAACAATTCTAAAGCTACTGCAGTGTCTCTTTCGAAGTTAGTTGCCTGTTTTACCCAAAAATGGTCAACGCGTTCTTCCGACCTTCGAAATTTTATACATGATTCAATTACGGACGGCGAAGAACAAAGTTTGGTGAATTGACGAAGTCCTTTGTCCGAACTCACACAATCAATCCAATTGCTATCATTTAGTATTTGCAGTAAAGTTTTGAATCTCTGCTTTCCGACATTTTGCACGGCAATTGAGGGATCAAAAGAGCTGATTGCTTCTGTAAGTTTAAATTTTAATGGTGACCGGTCCATTAGCTTCAAAACAAATTTCTGTAAGCCCTTCCTGCAGCCCCGGCGGAAAGTAGCAAATTGGAGTTTGCACTTTGCACTTTCTGAATTCTTTCGACGTTTCAAATCCGATTTCAATTTCGCCAGATGGAAGAAGATTTGCTTCTTTCATAACGTCGGCAAGGGGTTTTATGCATTCTGGTTTGACAAAACGCTCCATTACAGTTTGAAGCAAAGAATTTAGATCAGAATGTAAGAAAGGTGCTAAGGGCCAGTCGGACTGAAATTCACAAAGGAACGGTTCAACATCAGAAGCAAACGTCTTTAAAAAAAGCTAGCTTCGGTCCAAGCAGCGAATTTATGATGAATTCCTTGACAAGTGTATAGCTAGCTGATGTTGTTTCTGTTTTATTTTCTTTTGCTAAAGTTACAAACTTTCGGATGGAAGGTAACATGTCCAATGCTCTTTCAGCTACATCTCCGTTCTCCAACCAACGAGTAGCACTGAATTTGAAAGGGAAAAGGTCAGATTGCGTGTACTCAATGTACAAAGCACGCCTTGTAGGAACATCCTTAAAAATATCATAGAGACATCTTAAAAACTGCACAATATCCCACTCGGTTACTACAATTGCACCTTCGTAACTATTATGGCAAACGTGAAGACCACAACTCCCTATGTCTAATAAAACAGCCTCGTTTTCTAGAGTTTTCAGATACCTCTTAAGATCTTTTAAGAATCGAAGATTGACATTCGGGCCATCCATGGAAACTTGCACCATTTTTTCAGAAGAGAGAGAGCATCTAAAGAATTTTTGAAAGCATTCAGTAAATCAACAGCTTTAGTTTTACCAAGATAAGCAGAAGTGAAGTATCTTGTGCAAACTTCATTCTCAACGGGGACCCAGAATCGCACATTGATATCCATTTGTTGCTTTTGACATATTTTATTTAATGCTTTGTCAAAGCCAACGACGAATCGAGGACATTTCTTTACAATGAAGGTCAAATCATCTTTGAAATATGATGCCAATCCATACTGTAGTGTATAGCCAACCTTGGTCTTTTGTAATTTCATCTTGGAAGCGATTTGGCTATCAGGAAACATTGTTTAAAACAAACTTACATCAGTTGCTAAAGTCCTTAGTGACTTATGACTCGCTACGCCCTGCAAACACCATATTATTTCCGCTTTTTTACGTTACCATTGATAAGATACAATTTCATACCACGAGATTCCGCCTCTCTATTAATTGGTACTGGAAGAGCATAGTGGCCACTCTGAAAAATAGTAAATTTAAATCAGAATTTATATCATGTCAATAATTATTATTAATTTAAAAAAAAAAACTAAAAACGAAATTAATTAGAAAAATTTTGATATATCAAGAAGAAACTAATCGCGCGCGTATCATCCTTGCTATAGTTTCGATATAACGTTTTATTCTTGAAACTAAAATACAAAATTATAAGCAATGAAGTCTCAGATATTTATAACATTATATTTTACATTATAATTAAATTTTTCACCGCTATATTAAAAATGGTTACTCATCACTGTATGAGTCGCAAGATGATTTTGCAATATTTTATTGGTGGTTCCCAGCAATGAATTTGATGCAGTCATTGAGGTTGCAGGCGTCGGAGGTAACAGTTTATTTGATTGAGATGCAGTAAATTCTTCCAGAGGCATAGCTTGGGTAATCTTATTCTTTTCTGAAACTAGCCTAATAATGTCCACTGTATTCTTCTGTGCAGCTATTAAGGTAGTATGCTTTTGAATTTTCATATGGCTAACCAGAGCTTGCTGCCCCATACTTGCAATGTCTACTTCCTTAGAGCATAAAATGCACTTCGCTTTTTGATTATTTGGAACTTTCTGAACTAGGCCGAGAACCAGCGACACTTAGATTGGCCTGCTTTCATCCCGGCTGGAAAAATTACAGAAAATAGCCCTGTTGATGTACAATATGAAATCGCGTGCCTGCCTGCTCAGATCAGTTGCGTTTATTTATAAAAAAATTTTAAAGTTGTAGTTTGAAAACGATAACTGTGCTCATCGCGATCCGGATGAAATTTCGCACACAGATGCTAAAAACAATACTTAATATGAATTCGAGTGCCTGCCACTCGAAATCGGTTGAAAAATATCGCCTGTCAATCAAAAACCGGTGAAAAAAAGTGCATAACTCGCCTTATCAAAATACACACGAAAAAATTTTTTTATAACAAATGCATGATTTCAGCCCTTTTTCATGCCTATTAAGCGGGGCTAAACCTCTACTTTTCACTTCCTAGGGAGATAAAAGTACTTTTTACTTCCTAGGCAGTAAAAATTGACGTCATATAAATAATGAAAAATTACACATCTGTAAGCTCGCATTTTGCGATAATCAGCCCTCACCGTAAAAACTCGTAGAAAATTTTTGTTGCCTATTGATACGGAAATTTCCGTAAGAATAGTCTATTGTGGCGGAATAATTTCCGTAGGAATAGCCTATTTTGACGGAAATTTCTGTAGCACGGAAAGAATTTTTTTATAACACATGCATGATATCAGCCCCTTTTCATGCCTATTAAGCGGGGCTAAACCTCTACTTTTCACTCCCTAGGGAGTAAAAATGAATATAATGAAAAGTTATACATCTGTAAGCTCGCATTTTGCGATAATGAGCCCTCGCCGTTAAAACTCTTAGGAAATTTTGGTTGCCTATTGATACGGAAATTTCCGTAACAATAGACTATTGCCACGGAAATTTTTTTGTAACAATAGACCGTTATTACGGAAATTTCCGTATCAATAGGCAACCAAAATTTCCTAAGAGCTTTTACGGTGAGGGCTGATTATCGCAAAATGCGAGCTTACAGATGTATAATTTTTTATTATTTATATATGACGTCAATTTTTACTCCCTAGGGAGGGAAAAGAAGAGTTTAGCCCCGCTTAACAGGCATGAAAAAGGGCTGAAATCATGCAGGTGTTATAAAAAATTTTTTCGTGCGTATTACGATAAGGCGAGTTATGCACTCTTTTTCACCGGTTTTTGATTGACAGGCGATATTTCGCAACCGATTTCGAGTGGCAGGCACTCGAATTCATATTGAGTAATGTTTTTAGCATCTGTGTGCGAAATTTCATCCGGATCGCGATGAGCACAGTTATCGTTTTCAAAATACAACTTTAAAATTTTTTTATAAACAAATGCAACCGATCTGGGCAGGCAGGCACGCGATTTCATATTCTTCATCATCAGGGCTATTTTCTGTCATTTTTCCAGCCGGCATGAAATCAGCCCGACCTAAGTGTCGCTGGCTCTTGGCCTAAACCCATTCTTGTAACCCTGGTGTACTCAGCCAAGATTTTTGGAATGTACTTTGTGATGGCACGCGTTTATTTCGTCGCATTTTTCAGAAAGTTTTTCTAAAATCAAATTTAATACTATTAATTTAAATAAGTCAAAGTTTTTTCTAATTACTTATATTTTCACTTTTAATGTTTAATTCTTCAATATCCAAGTTTTTAAAACGTACTTTTTTAATACATCGAGTTTTAAAAAACAAATTCAAGCAAACTTTTATTTGTATTTGAGTTGTCCAATCCAAAATTTATTTTTAACAAAAATAAAGAACGAATATTAAATAAGTGTGAAAATAACAAGATTTCCATAAAGTTTTTGTTGTTTTTAATGCTTCGATATTTTTCAATTTTCTAAGAACAAAAACAACATATATTGCTTATTTAAAGCGGTTTTGATACTTTTAAATACAAATAATTTGAAATATGTATTTTGATGTTTAGAAATATAAATCTAAAATAAAATTTTCAATAATATGGGGCTTTCACTTGTACTTCGTGATCGTCGTATATTTGGTGACAAAAAAGTAAATTTGGAAAATTACCAATGAAAAAAAAGGAAACTTATTCTTACATTAAAAATTGTTCAATTTTCTACAAATCATGAATA
Organism: Euceroptres primus; assembly: GCA_037177015.1. Taxonomy (NCBI): domain Eukaryota; kingdom Metazoa; phylum Arthropoda; class Insecta; order Hymenoptera; family Figitidae; genus Euceroptres; species Euceroptres primus. The sequence goes on from JBAGKK010446764.1 coordinate 17,126, forward strand.
AGGTTATCTTTTCATTTACAAATTACAGACAATTTTGATCAAGCCTTGATTTTTTATCACAAAAAGAGTTAATTAAAACATGCGTTTGAAAAGCATAAGGACCTTTATAATTTCTGCCTGAATATTATAAGTACAAAACATTTTACAAAATATTTGCTATCACTTTTCACTTTATAACCTGTATATCCGTCATCAAAAACACAGCCACACAAAAAAAAGTCTGGTACTTTGGACGAGACACATGTATTCCTATGTATTTTGAGACGGTGAATCCGAATCTGAGGTCAAAATAGCACCTTTTACGATTGGTTTTCGACATAACCTCAAAAATATTTAAAGATGTTGATTAAATAAATATTTATGGCACCCTGGTCAACAACATAAGATCCTATATACATATAACCTCAAAAAACCGTATTTTGGAGTATATGATGGAAAAACGTGTTTTTTTTACGGGATTCAAGCTGCTGATTCC
>JBAGKK010446875.1:0-37532 GCA_037177015.1 Euceroptres primus
TTTGACAAAAACGGGGGGGGGGGGTCAAATTTTACACAAATCTAATACCTTCTCATATGATGATGAGAATGTAAAAAGTGAAGTTCGAACGATAATGTTAACCTATATGTACCTATATGATTGTCGTGAAACTAAAAATGCTGAATATTTCTTGTAAGTTACCATATTTGAATTATCTTTATTCACTGAAAATAAATGTGATTCCTTCTTAAATATTCCGTATGCAGTGGTATGCAATTAAGATCGTTTCTTCGAATCTCGAATAATTATTTGCATACTTTTTGACAAACACCGATCAAACCAACTGATGAAAATGTTAGGTTAGGGCACTGATGATACATTACTGCAAACTATAAAATTATTTAGAAAGGGCTCTTAGACAGTGCCATTTTAAAAACTAGACAGATGTTCTGGTCGGGAAAAAAGAAGGTTAACTTGACAAGCTATACAAGAAAACTGTTCAGTAACTTGATAACACCTAGCCAGCTGAATGAAATTCGGTTCTCACGACAAAAACTGGTCAGTCATTTGCAATATTCTAGAATGTCCTGACAAATTTCTACACGGGAGAGAAACTGATAAATCACAAGAAAGTTCTGGAAAAATTAACAAGGAGTTTGAGAAAATTTAAATTCACTGCTTTTAATCGTTTTACAGTAAAAAGTATCCTTTCATTTAAAACCGATTTCGGTATAAATGGTTTATGATTTTAATTTAATAAACGAGAGTTTTCGTTACTTTAGAATTTACAAAATTTATCTTGTAATAGTCCCTCCAAAATTCGTAATAATTTTTTACCTAATTATCTATTATTTATCTTTTTATCAATTATTCAATAAATAATGTCAGTTAATTATGAAAATATAGTGTCAGTTTTAATATTAGTGAGTTCTACGCTTGTAAAATAACATTACGTATTTTGTCTCTCTGGTGAGGATTTAACAACAGGAGTTGGGAAAATAATGGGACATAAAACTGAATTCGGTGCAGAAGATCGTTTCTCAAGACAGTGTTACCTCGTGGGGCACGTAAGTCTCTGAGAAACCAAAACGTAGCTGCTTCCAATACTAACTTTACCCGAATAACCCTCGTTTCCTTCAGAGCATTTTACTCTCCTCTGCAACCACTTTAAATTGAGATTAACGTCTTTCCACCTACGATGTGCTAACGCACTTTCTGTGTTCCGATACACCTAATTTTATGGGATTTTAGAAAGTAAATCCGACACATTTGTTAAGATTATCTCATTATAGATTTAATGTCATAGACAAATTTCTTAATTTCTCTTATTATTTAATTATTCTGAAGAGTCAAAAATAAAAATCATAAATCATTAGGCTTGAAAATACGTTGCAAATTGACTCGTTTGTAGTTTGATTCACTTGCAATTTGCAATAATAACGTTAATTCGTTCATCCATGGAATAATGTGTATTTATCACAAACGTGTGTCCGGCATAGGTGCAATCTTTGGAAACGTCACGCGAATTCGCAAAATACAATTTACAATTTCGTCGAACAAACCAGCAGCCGGATCCGATGTACAAAATTATGAATTAATGAATTATAAATTACCAAGTGGGAGGTTCTGCACTGGGAATTTTAGTAGCACGAGTGCACCGGTGTATATAAATTGCTCGATATGTAATTATTCGGGCATTTTCATTCTGCGTCCTGGTATTTCGCTTTCGATAATTTCAAAAGTACGCCATTCTATTTCGTGTTTGCAGCTGCACACACTTCACACTGGAATCATTAACAAAAACGTGTGAAACAATATCACCCATGTCGCTTCAAGCCAATGCGATATTAAGCGTTGCACATTATTTTAATAACGAACGAGATTTCGGCAATTGTTTGATTTATCGAGAATATAATTAACAACTGTAAATTATTGTCAGGTAGAGTTATTAACATGAATAATAAGAATCATACAAAATAAAAAGTCATAATTAATAATATTAAAGTTGCAAAACATAATTGACAATCTTGATTCTAGAATCGTAAAAGAAATTTAGTCAATTATTCGAGGCAATTTATAAAGCTTGAATTATAAAATAAGAAAATTGCATTACAGTTGAAACAGAGACATGAATGAGGTAGTTTAAAGTGTACGCATGTAGGGTGAAATGTGCGAGGTGAAAATTTCAGTCAACTTTTTTTTTTCAAACGTGACGTATTGCCCTTAACCTCAACCTAGCTCAACCGCAACAAGCACGTGCTTGTCGCGGTGCGAAATACGTAATTCTCGCCAATTAACAACTTGCCAGAAAACCCCGACGTATTTAGTTGCGTCGAGCCCCTCCTTGAACCGTCAACAGTCAGACAATTCCTCACCCTGTTAGTTAGAACCCTTCTTGCACCCTTCTGGAATCCCGTTTTGCTTGAATTCTTTCATAGGTATTGCCACTCAGACGTACCCCTTTAAGTGCACCGCATGAGTAACATGAAGTTAATGAACGGATCCATTGCTCTCGTGTTGTGGGAACTTAATCAATGTTATTAAGCCGACTCTATCGTGACTAAATCTAGTATCTGTCTGACACAAATTGTGACGTAATACCTGCTATTTAATGGAATTTAAATTTCTGAAATTGAACCAGGGAAAACCTAACAGTCCTAAGTCCATTCAACCTAATTTTACAGGAGAGACGAAAAACCTTCCGATATCCTCACTGTTAGAAAAATCTGATTGAATTTTCAGTTACATGTATTGGAAGTTTTTTCTATTCATGTAGGTAACTGAATTTTCAAGTACATGAGTCTTAAAATTCAAACATGATAATTTAACAATATACTCATTTATTTTATTTTATAGTTATTTTCCACTTTAATAATTAAGTACAGTTTTAAAATTAGCATCATTCACCTTGTGTTTCACTTTGATCGAGTTTTTTGATTCCGTAGGTAAATTATTTATCTTAAAAACATGTTAGCATCCGAAAATTAAATACATGTAAAGTGACTTATAGGTTGGGTTCAGATTTTTTATTCTAACTGCAATTTAATCTGTGAACATTATATTTTCAGATACCTGTGAATTATAGAATGATAATAACTATACAATTTGTTTATGAAAGGAAATTAAAAATACCATTCCAGTACATAAATATAGAAAAAAAAGATTTTTATGAATGAATTTTCAGTTACAAGTGCATTAAAATTCAACTAAACTGCATTAAAATCCCTTTTAATTACCGGTATCTGAAATTTAAGTTACATTTGTTCATTAAAAGTGCTTGAATTTTAAAGAATTTTCTAACAATGTGCAATTTACAACAAATTGAGTCCAATTTTTGTTTGGGTAGTGTGATGGACCAATTTAAGGACCATTATATTAAAAATTAGATGGCCCAACGAATGAATGTTATAATTCAATGAAATGCTGGTGGACTTAGGACCGTTTTACTTTCCTTGGAATTTCATGTTAAAAAGACAACAAATCGCTCAAGAAATGACTTAAAATGAATATTTGTATTCATTATAATATCATCAAATAGCAACAAATTCAGATAAAAATGTTACTTTTGATTTTAATTTTAATTTTAATTATTCACCTTATAACCTTTCTATTTGTCAAAAGGCACGGCTAGCCTCGATTAAGTTCAACCCAAAAGTATTTGCACATCCAATTCCCCTTTTATACGTGTTTCCGGAATGCCCCCCGGTTATTTTAAGCCAAGAAAAAAAATCGTACTACGCTTTTTTGAGAAAAAAGATTTTTTTATTTTAGACAATTAAAAATCTCATTTTTCTCGAAAACGTCACAAAATATAAATAGCAGTTCATAGTTGAAAATTGTTTCCCTTCCTAAAATCTATAACCTTTACCAGATATTTATCTTGTGTAATTTAACAAATTTTCCCGAAAAATTGGAGAAAACGATAAAAATTGACTAAAATAGCATTTAGTTTGAAACATTTAAACTTTAAACATTCAAAATGTTTTAACATTTTAGTTTTTAAAACGTTTGTTTTTACTTTAGTAGTAATGTGAAGAACATGTTATATGAGATTATTAAGTTTCCTAAGCTTCAAAGTAAGGAAAAATGGGTTTTTATCTCTAAAATTGAAGAAATATCATTTTTAACGATTAAAAATCTCACTTTTTCTCGTAAACGAAGAAAAATGTAAATAGTAGGTTATGGTTTGAAAATGTTCCCCTTCCTGTAATCTAGGAAATTGCACCCTTACCAGATGTATATCTTGTGTATTTTAACAAAATTTTTCAAACAAAAATATAAAAAATCTATAAAAGCGACTAAACTAACATTTAGTTTAACAAACTTCAAAATTTTATTTTTAAAATCGTTCGTTTTTAGTTCAGAAACAATGTGTAAAACATGCTTCGTGAGATTATTGAGGTTTCTGAGCTTCAAAGTAAAGAAAGATTGATTTTTATCTTCAAAATTGAAGAAATATCATTTTTAACGATTGAAAATTTTATTTTTCTCGAAAACGACGCAAAATATGAATAGCAGTTTATAGTTCAAACTTGTTCCCCTTCCTGAAATCTGTAATGAGGGTCAATGAAAAATACGACATGTCTTCCAACATGTCACAATTCTATAAAATTATACCCTTACCAGATGTTTATCTTGTATATTTCAACCAATTTTTTCAAAAAATAGAAAATATTGATAAAAATGGACCAAAGTAGCATTTAGTTTAATAAACTTTAACATTTTATTTTTAATATCTCAAATATATTATTAAACATGAAGACTTTTGTAATGGGAAAAAGCAAACATGTTTTTCATATTGTTACTGACCTAAAACTAAACGCTTCTAGAAATAAAATGTTCGTTAAAGCCAATTCTATTTTAGTCACTTTTATCGATTTTTTCTATTTTTTTTTCTTTGAAAAATTTGTTAACAAACACAAGATAAACAACTGGAGAGGATATAAATTTATAGATTTTAGGAAAGAGAAAAATTTTGAGCTATGAACTGCTACTTTTATTTTGCTTCGTTTTCGAGAATAATGAGAATTTTATTCGTTAAAAACAATATTTCTTCAATTTTAGATTTAAAATCCAATTTTTCTTTACTTTGAAACTTAGGAAACTTAATAATATCATATAACATAACATAACATAATACTAAATGCTATTTTAGTCAATTTTTTTCGATATTCCTATTTTTTGGAAAATTTTTAAAAATACATAAGATAAAAATCTGGTAAGGATATAATTTTATAGATTTTAGGAAGGGAAACAATTTTGAACTATGAACTGCTATTCATATTTTGCGTCGTTTTCGAGAAAAATGGGATTTTTCAATCGTTAAAAATGAAAAAATATTTTTTCTCAAAAACGCTTAGTACGATTTTTTTCTGTCTTGGCTTAAAATAACCAGGGTTATCCCTGAAGTACGTATAAAAGTTAGATGTAAAAGCATTTTTGGATTGAACTTAATCGAAGCTAGGCGTGATGGAACATGAAATTTTAAAAAACAATTGAAACAATTGCATGCTTACGATTTGATTTCTATACTCTGATTTTCCAAAATATGACGATACTCTTAAATAGCTAATTTATGAGTAAATACTTAGCAAAACTTAATTTTATTCACTGAGATCGAGGGGTCATTCCAGAATAGATCGTCTGATCGCCGTTGCAACCTATTTTCAAAAAAAATTTTAACGATATATATTTTTTGGGGTATTATTAGGATTAAATTGTCCCATTTATATAAACTGATATCTTGTTTTTTTCACAAAAATCGTTTTTAAATGTTGATGAGTTGGATAAAAATGGCGCATGCACTAACCACATTACAAAATTCTCTTTATTTTAGTCAATGTACAAAATAATTTAATGATTTAAAAAAGATATTGCGACTCAAGAATGATATTTTGATGAGATACCAATATTTTTTTATTTATATATTTTTTCAATATTAAAAAAGAGTTTAAGATAGACCAAAAAAACACCAAATTTTGGCATATTTAACCGTGGATTTCTCCCGTATTACTGTTGCGAATATATTAAATTTACTTTTATATGAAAGTTATATCCCTAAAATTAATAAATTAATGTAGATCTTTAACGAATTACTCACCTTTAAGCTTAAAAATGGGTCTTGAAAATTCAAACTTCATTCAAATATGCCTTTTTCTTCTCTTCATAATTATCTCCTAAGAAAAACATTTTCGCATTGGAGGTGTACATATCAACAATACATGTCATATTGTGTAAGTTTGAGCTGTTTTAATTTTTCTCCTTAGGAGATATGATGAGCAGAAAAAGGCACATTTGAACGAAGTTTGAATTATAATAATAATTAACTCATGACATTTAAGAATGCGTGCCGTAATATTAAAAGCTTAGAGATTCAGAGTCTTCTGACTTCTTCTAGAAACTTCAACATTATGCCAAAATTTTTAAAAGTTTTCTAAACCATTTTACTCTCTTTTGCATTAGTCAAAATTTTCACTGATTTTATTTAGTAACTCGTTTCCAGCTAATCCTTCAGTAAATTTTGACTGAATTTCAGCCAATTTCCCTGAATTTCAGTCAAAATTCACTGACGAATTAGCTAGAAATAGGTCGCTGAATGAAATCAGTATCTTCTGCTTTTTTAAGAATGTTTTTCTGGGTTCTCATATAATCTTCTAAAATCTTAAAGAATCTCCCAAAATTATTTAATATTTTTAAAAATATACTAGACTGTTTCAGAATCTTGTAGAGTTCTCCAGAATTCTGCAGAATCTTTTAGAACCCTATAAAATGTACAAAAGACTCCTAGCATAACACTCATAAAAAACTCATTTTTAAGTTTTAAAAAATCGTTTTTAACCTCTTTTTCTTGATTCGATATGAAAACTTGTTTATATTGAAGAAACATCTGTATAATCAAAAAAAAAGTTTGTTTGATTCAAATAATATTTTTTCGAATCAAAAAAATGTTTTTTGGACCCTATAGCAATGCAATTATATTTTTGATTTAAAAATAGTTTGTTTGATGGAAAAAAAACTTTTTTTGAGAGTAATCCTCAAAGTAGACTCTTTTCAAAATCGTCCTAAAATTCTCTAGACTTTTTAAAATCTTCCTAAAATTTTCTAGACTTTTCGGAACTCTTAAAGACATGCTCGAGGTTTTAGAAGATTCTGGAAGAATGATGAAATCTCTGGAAGATTCTAAAACATTATAAAAAATCTTGAAGATTCTAGAGGATTTTGAGGGATTTTAGAAGATTCAACGAATCTACAAGTACATGGAAAATTAAAAATATTTTAGAAAATTCTAAAAAATTGTCGAAAATTCCATGAGATTTTAGAAAACTCTAGAGTGTCAATGGTCAATGGTTCTCAAAGACTAGGTTATTAGAACTATTTTATTATATTATTTTATTAGATTCTAGATAGACTTTTGTGGATTGCTTGATTCTGGAGAATTTTAGCACTCATTTCAGAAATTCGATTTGTTGAAAATTTAAAAATTTGTTAATTTCATAATTCAAAAATCTAAATTCTTGTCAGCAATTTTAGCAACCGAAAATTTCTATACGTCGTTAATTTTTTGCCGGCAAATTTTTTGTTCAAATGTAATTGCTATCGGAATTTCTCTCTTTTGTTAACTTCAACGTGTCATTAAAATTATTTTTTGGGAATATTATAGAGCCTCTGATAATAATTTTATGATTTAATCGCTGGTTCAGTTGCAATCAATATAATTTTATTTGTTAATGAAATTGGAGTTTTCTTATAAAAATGTTGTATTTTTAAAAGTTTTATTGGCTTTCTTGGAATTTTTAAAAGAATCAAATTTCCCCCTTTTTTCTAAAAAGAAATTCCTTGTTTTCCATAAAATTGAATTACTGAACCGCTGTGATTCCTGATAATATGATTGATGTATGTATGTAAAAATTGCAGTACACTCGGAAAAAAATTGGGATTGTGGGAACGATTCTTTTGAGAGGTTTAATTCACTGATGTCATTAGCAAAGTTAGATAGAATTAGGAAATGTTTGTTTGAATTATTTGCAATTTTTTATAAATAAATAAATTCGTAAACGCAAGAAATCTAAAAGCTTTGTTTAAAGCAAATAAGAATTGTTAACAGACATGTTGTTTTCTTGAACTTTTTAGAAGTATTATAATATTATATAGGAATATCTTCATTAAAAGTCTTCTGGAACTTAAGTTTAATTAATTAAGACTAATTTTTAAAGCACGGTAATAATGTAATATCCATTCAAATACGAAAATTTGCATAAAATAGCTTCTCGGGTTGAAAGTGTTTCCAACAGAAATTTGAAGCATCTTTCATTACCTGATACTTTACAGCGTTGAGATAGAGACGAAATCTCCTTAATTTTCTGCCCTGATGTATTACAGACTCCACGTAATCGCATAACTTTCTAACAAATTTTATGATAGCAAACTTTGCGTATAACTTTTCTATTATCATAATTAGACAGGAAGTGGATTGTGTAAATCATACGTTAATGCTCAATTTCTTTGCTTTTGACTCCTGAAATAAAATAGTAAATTTTAACTTTAATACAGTACAACTTTGCAATTTTATGAATTTTCAAATAAATCGAATTATTTTATAACAATGTAAGTGATTTCAAAGTCTATTTTCATGTGAAATGTTCAAAAGATTTCAGAAGAGTTTTTCGTCCTTTATAAAATTTATGACCGTCTGGTGCTATTTTCAGTACGATGAGATGAGACGTTTTAAAAGTAGATTATTAAATGACCTAAAAATAGAAGAGATTCGATACAATTTCTATCCTTGTATTTCTAGTAACTTCTCTGAGATTTCCATAAAATTTCAAATAGGTGCTTCCGTGTAATTTTCAAAGCAATTTCGCAAAATTTTTTACAAAACTGTCACATAAATTTTACGAAAGTTCCGTATGAAATTCCACAGAATTTTATTTCTCAAAAATACACCTTGCCATAACTTCATGATGAGGCTACTATGCCTTCAATTTATCAAAACACAAATGTGCATTTAATGGAGAGTTTTAAGACATAATATCCATAAAAGGCGCATTGTAAAAAAACACCTCGAATGATGGTTGTTCACAGGAAATTTCTCGTTTAATGTTAAGAAGTCTTTGGTAAAGATTGCGCATCCTGCATTTCTACGATGGTAGATAAAAAGACCTTTAGCGTCAATTTCGGTTGATGATGGATGTTGATGTATTCAATCGGGAAGATGAGCGTAATCTGGCGTAATGTCGTTCAGAGAATGAGCGAGAGAGTATGTCCCAGCACGAGGAAAGAACATAGAGCGTTGAACATTATAGGCAGACATATTGGATCATCATGGTTGGATACAGTACAATCAGAATTCCACCCCCGTATTGCGGCATCGCATGATGGCTCGTTCACTATTAAATTTCACGTAATAGGAGCACGAAGATGTGGAATATACTGAAACGAGAATACGTCTTACACAAATCAAATCCAAAACTATTCACGCATATTACTTACAATTTTCTTTGATCTATTGGAGAATTCCATGCCGAACTTACAAAGAACCCACAGAACAACGTGCAACAAAAATTAACTTTGCAGGATATTTACCCCTTTATCAAAAAGGAGCCTGAAGGCGTTATAGAAAATGTCGGCAACCCCAAAATTTGAATTCCTCGATAAATTTTACATAAAAATAAATAGCTTCAACTAATTTGATTTTACTTAAATCAAACGGTACAAATTATTGTCATAATTAATTATAATGAAAATACGATAACCCTTCAAGAAACAAATTCGAACAAATATGCATGATATTAAAAATCTGAAATTTTCAAAGACGTCTTGTGAACTTGACTTATGTAAATAATAAAGACTAAACCAGATAAAATGAAAATGTATTGTACTCTTTTGGCGAAGAAATGCCAGTTTTTATCAATAGGGATGACATTTTTTTAAAGAAACCGAGGACTTAGATGAGTGTTTCTATATGAATACTCCCTGATGGATACGATGTCACTCGACGTCGAAATTGAAATTGAAATACCGTATTCCCCTGCTTTCTCGCTCTTTTCCATCTTCCTCTTTCTCGTTTGCTCTCTTTATTTTCTTCCTCTCAGGGAATGAAACTAGTGGCATCAAAAATAATTTAAGTCACTTCCCAGATGGAAAGCGCCCCTCGGGATTCTGCGAACGGAAACAAGTGATAATTAAAAGCCAGAAATCACCCGGATAAGGGTACGTGCCATTTCCAGACTAGAGGGAAAATTTAACAATATTAAATTTTAATATTTTCATGCCAATGATGAAAAAGGCTTCTATTTCTAGAGCTGAATCTTTTTAGGCTAAGCGGCGATCGAAAAAGTACGATTGGATCTAGTGCAAGAAAGAAATGAGTTGCAATGAATAGCGTGATTATAGGTGAAGTGAAAGCACCTAGGTTGCCTAACCTTACCCTGTCCGGATGCCAAAAAAATGGTCACTTCCGGTACGATTTTTGAGACATCATGATGCTCATCGAGTGCAAAGATGAGCTAATGGCTAAAATTTAGTTCTCAATTAGCTCTACCGATACCACTAGGGTTGCCTCATCCCACCCTGTCGGCAACCCTTGGCAACCCCTTTCGAAGTTCCGTATTTTGGATGAGTTACTGTGCCCATCGAGTGCAAGGAAAAATCCAACGTCAAATTAAAGTTTGAACCTCCCTCTAATTAAATAACACGGGTTGCCACCTTTTATCATGTCTGAAATATCGGGCAACCCACTTTGAAAATGTACTTGTAATTTTGAACCTTCATGTGAACTTAATTTAAAAAGAAAGTTTTGCTTAATTTTATGTATCATAAATCATTCAGGAGGGCTAAATATGATACTTTGTTGAAGAAAAGTTCAGAATTTCTCAAACTTTAGAGGCTAATTCGGTAAACTACCCTTAATAAACTAAGCCACGTAGACGTTCAAAAAGACATGTTAAAATTATGATTTTTGTCAATTAAGAATTGTCAAAAATTCTTTTTTTATGCCTAGAATTACAGGTCTACTGAGACTTTTGGATTCACCCCTATGAACCTCCCCTATTAAATCCAAAGCTAAAAATATTGAACAAGATACCTTAGACGTTCGAAAATTACCAATCAAAAATCGCCAACAATTCTCTTTTTTATGCCCTGAATTAAAGGCCAGGTAATACATTTTGGCCTCACCACAAAAACCACTCCTATTAAATGTAAAGTTAAAAATATTGAAAATGACGACTTAGAATTTCGAAATTTAATAATTAAAGATCATTAAAAATGTTTTTTATGCTCCAAATTATAGACCCGATAAGACTTTCGCAGTCACTCCCAAAAACTACCTCTATTATATATGTAAAGCTAAAAATATTAAAATTCACGACTTAAGTTTCGATTTTCGAAAATTAAAAATCCTGAACAATTCTCTTTTTTTATGCCAGATATAGATCCGGAAAGAACTTTCTGCCTGAATCCTAGAAAAAACCGAACTGAAATATATTATAAATTTTGATTTAAAATTCCGGTTTTGGACAAATAGAACATTTTATAGGATGGGTATATAGATATTTGAATAACAACACTAAAAAAACAGAAAAGTGAAACTGAGCAATTTTTAATATTAGTAATAAGGCTCGTGTAATAAGAATAAGTAGAATAAGTAAAAATGAAAACAAAACTTATTAACATTATTTATACATTTTTTTATTTTACTTTACTGGTTTATTAATGTATCATACAGAATTTCACCCTTTACCCGTAGTATTGGTTAACACAAATATGACTTACTTATTTACAACTATTTTGCAATGTTAGGATCGCTGCGTGCAGAAGTATGTTTTTTATAATTGTCGACTAATTTTAATGTCAACAACGATTTTCATCATTTTTAAACATCATCGTCATCAGAATCAGCGCTGAAATGATCCGATTCTTCGCCTTCGTCGGTCGCCGATTCTGACGACGATGATGTTTAATAATGATGAAAATCGTTGTTATTGATATTAAAATTAGTCGACAATTATAAAAAACATGTTTCTGCTCGTAGCGGTCATAACATTGTAAAATAGTTGTAATTTAGTGATTCAAATTTGTGTTAATCAATACTACGGGTAAGAGGTGAAAGGCTGCATAATACATTAATAAACTAGTAAAGTAAAATAAAAAAATTTATAAATAACGTTAATAAGTTTTGTTTTCATTTCTACTTATTCTTATTACACTAGCTTTGTAACTAATATTAAAAATTGTTCAGTTTCATTTTTCTGTTTTTTTACTGTTGCTGTTCGAATATCTATATACCCATCCTATGAAACGTAATTGTCAAAAATCGAAATTTTATAACAAAATTTATAATATATTTCAATTTCAATTTTCGAAAATCAAAATTTAACTCGTGGGTTTTAATATTTTTAGCTTCACATATATAATAGGGGTGGTTTTTGGAGGTGAGTGCGAAAGTCTTACCGGGCCTATAATTTGGAGCATAAAAAAAGCATTTTTGATGATCTTTAGTTGTTAAGTTTCGAAATTCTAAGTCGTCATTTTCAATATTTTTAGATATAATAGGGGTGGTTTTTGTGGTGAGGCCGAAATGTGTCACCTGGCCTTTAATTCAGGGCATAAAAAGAGAATTGTTGCTGATTTTTAATTGGTAATTTTCGAACGTCTAAGGTATCTTGTTCAATATTTTCAGCTTTGGATTTAATAGGAGTGGTTCATAGGGGTGAGTCCGAAAGTCTCAGACATGTAATTCTAGGCATAAAAAAAAATTTTTTTGACGATTTTTAATTGGCAAAAATCACAATTTTAACATATCTTTTTAAATCTCTGAGTGGCTTAGTTTAGAAAGGGTGGTTTACCGGTTTAACCCCTAAAATTGGAGAAATTCTCAACTTTTCGACAAAGAATCATATTTGGCTTTCCTGAATGATTTATAATACATAAAATTAGGCAAAATTTTTTTTTTAATTACGTTCACATGAAGGTTCAAAATTACAGGTAAATTTTCAAATTGGGTTGCCCGATATTTCGGACAGGATAAAAGGTAGCTACTTGTGTTATTTTTTAACCATTAGTTCATCTTTGCACTCGATGAGTGTAGTGATGTCTCAAAAATCGTACAGGAAGTGACCATTTTTTTGGCATCCGGAAAAGGTAAGGTTAGGCAACCTAAATGCTTTCACTTCACCTATAAACACTCTATTCATTGCAACTCATTTCTTTCTTGCACTCGATCCACTCGTACTTTTGCGGTCGCCGCTTAGCCTATTTCCCTAAGTTATTTATGTCACTTTTCAGTTTACTTATTACGAGCAGAAAATATACCTTTTACAATATGCAAAGCTACAATGCAAATATTTCATTGAAACAAATTCAATTTATTCACTTTTCCTTAACAATTAGGATTATTTGACATTGAGTCGTATTTGAAACAAGATGAAATCGAGATTATTGATTGAATAACAAGAAAAGTTGATTTCGTAGTATAAAGGTGACGATTTGATCGGATAGAGAGCATATCTGCAGGAAAATAAAAAAGATTGAGAGTCACAGAAAAAATGAGAAAAGATAAATGAGGTTAGGATGCTTCGATGAAACATAGAACGTCGAGAGAAACACACATAGAGCAAAATAACGAAGCGTCTCGTATGCCTAGCGTAACTCGATAGATCGGGTTGAGTTACCCGTTTTTCCGGCCACCCCTTTACTAACCCCACTAACTCCTGGCCATTGTAGCTTTAAAACCCATACCGCTTACTCCAGAAGAGAAAGAAATCGAACGAGACGGAGGTTGAACGGTTCCCCACCCTTTTTCACCTCCTCTACAATGTTTTCAACATCTAGCACGTTTTTTGCATCAAGAGTACTTTTGTATTATCGGTTGAACGCTCGCTTTCGACCTAAAATGTCTAGCAAACTGTAACGTACCTATTACATGCACAACGTCCTTTAAAATACTTGAAGTTGTCTGAATAAAAACTTAATCCTCTAATAAATTATCAGCAACAAATTTTATCCTTATACAGAAAAGACTAAAGATAAAATTTGTTGCGGATAATTTTCAAAAGGGATACATTTTTATTTAGAGAACTTCATGTCTTTTAAAATACACGTGTTGTCATTGAACAACAAAAAAACAACCGACATTTCGGATATTTTGTTGCAGATAATTTTTACCCCGGAATCGAGGTAAACTTTATCGTTGAATTGTGACATGTTGGAAGACATGTCGTATTTTTCATTGATCCTCTATATGAAATCGTTGATAATATTTCATTGCCTATGTGGTTTATTTCTTAAGATCTACTTGGTTGTAAAATAAACTTTTATCCTTTGCTTTTTCTGTATACAAAATTCTACATTGTGAATTCTGACATACGTAATTGGTTGAAAAACCATCTTATGAGTTTCAAAATAAATTCAAATGTTTTGTTTCATCTGAAAAAACTTGCCTGCAATTTGCTGAATGCTCCATCTAAAAATCTTCGTTATAAACATTTTATTTTTAGAAATAGCATTTCTTTCTGTAATGCTGTTTTTCATAAATTAATAACTCAACAGTTTTCTGCACCAGAAAACAGTAAGTCTGCTAGTCCTTTAAATTTACGTTTATCGACTACCGGAAACATTTATGAATAATTGTAGAAAGAATGCTATTTCCGAAAATAAAATGTTAAAATTCGCCATAGATAAAAATCGACACCTCAGCAATTTTTAGTTCGATACTTGGAGAAACATGGAAGGTTTAGGACGCACAGTGTTCCGGATCAGGAATATACTGTTCAAAACCCTCTAGAAGCTTCAATTTTTAACCAATTTGAACTTATTTTTTTTATTTGGAGCTAATTAGATTCTTAAGGGACCTACGAAGCAATATTTGTGGGTTTTTAATTTTTTATACTATTTTTATTCAAGTAAAGTGATCAAAAAGAGACTTTTTTTGAAAAAACGTCTTTTTTCTTATCGCCTAGTACATAAATTTATCCTATAACAACTTGAATCTTTAATTGGACATTTACAAAAAGCAAATAATTCGTCTATTACACAGCTCATTTTTTTATAAACTAAGTGAACAAATGTAGCAATCACATTTAAACGTTCTTTTTTGGTGTGTGAATGAGTTGTATTGTTGCAAACATGATAATTGATTGGAGACATCAATAAGCGTTCATCAACAAATATTGTTATAAACAAATTTTATAAACAAATAAGTTGATTCCGTATTTCCTCCATCACAAAATTTTTTATTTCTAGTAGAAATTTACAAATTGTATTCGACTAATTCTATAATGAGCCAAGTAGTTGTATATTAGTCGAAAAAGAATTTGTTTCTGCCAAAAAGCGATAAAAATAGTTATTGTTTTATCAAATTTATTTATAACAATTGCGACAGTTTATAATGGTAAATATTCATACCTAGACATTATATGGAGAACATTTTGTAAATTTCTACTGAAAATAAAAAATTTTGTAATGTAGGAAATACGGAACTTACTTATTTGTTTACAAAATTTGTTTATAACAATATAACAATAGTTAACTGATATTTCCAATCAATTATCTTTTTCGCAACAATACAACTCAAAAAAAAAATACAATACAATATACATAAAAAAATAAAGTTTAAAAAGTGATTGTTAAATTTGTTCACTTAATTAGTTTATAACATATTAACTGTATAATAAACGAATTATTTGCTTTTTGTTAATGTCCAATTAAAGGTTTGAGTTGATTCTGGATAAATACACGTACTAGGCGATGAAAAAAAATATTTTTTTTCAAAAAATGTCTTTTTTTGTCATTTTGCTTGATTTTAAAATAGTTTAAGCAATTAAAACAAATATCGTTTCGTACGTCTTTTAAGAATTTAATTAGCTTCAATTTAAAAAATGAAGTTTAAAACGGTTGAAAATTAAAGGCCCTAGATTGCTTTGAACAGTAAATTCCTGATCAGGACCACTGTGGGACGCTTCTGATGAATCAAAATTTTTACTGTATTTCAGTAATCTCATTTCACACTGGTAATTCATATATATTTTTCAATCTGAAACGTGAATATGACCCTCGAAACTACTTTTCCTTGTCACCCACCATCTCGTTGAAGATAAAACTTGAATTTCCGCAAGGCTTGATGTACAAACAAGACTATAAAAAACGAACGTTCCAAAAGCTGTGTTACAGAAGTAGACACGTGCGTTTTTCTATGGTCTACGTGTTCCCGCATAACACCGTAAATCTATCCTTATACGGGTTCGAGATAGGTGGATTTTGTGGTAAAAGCATCGAAACAACATTACGACAAGAGAAACACATTAGATGTTAAACTGACATGTCATCAAGGTTTCGATATTCATTCCTATTTTACTGTCCTCATTCCACAGTTAAAAATATTTAACCCTTAGTTAGCATTAGGGGTCACTGGGTCCCCACGCCTTTCACTGAAAGTCAACTTTAGTCAAATTTTTTTAAGTATTTAACAATTTTTCTTTCGCTGAATAAATTATACTACAAGAAAGTTTAACTCTTGAACTTCAAAAAAGTTCTGATGCATGTTTTTGAAATAACACTTAGTTTTCGCGATATAAATTGCCTGACCCTATACGCCAACTTCGTAATTCTAGTTAGGTGTGCCCACTAAGGGTTAAAATTGAGTTCCTTTAAATTGTGACTGACAGAATTCATATGATTTCAACCCTATAAAGTTAGAAGAAGCGTGAACTTTTTCATGCACTATTTATCCTATCAAAAATTAATAATCATAGCTGTTTTCAATGTCATGGAGTACCGAAATTTAATTCTCGTTTCTTATTTATTAATCTGGTGATTACTGTTGATTAATTAATAATTATTTCATTAAATTATTATTGGGACAGTCAAGAATCGAGGAAACTGGTTGAATATTTCAAGAAATTATTTCTATAGCCAAAGACATTTAACATATTGACAGAACATTGGAATTTTCATCAGGAAATTTTAGAAATTTTCTTTTATTTATTAAAGTTAGTCTCTTGATCTTAAATAATAGAAGATATTTTATCAAATTCCTGAAGCTCGACACTAAAGTTCTAATATTTAAAGCCATTTGAATTATTAAGAGGATGATTTCGGTTAAAAAATTCACCACTTTTCCATACACTCTTCTTCATGTGGAATCTTTGTTAAACATGAGGTAACATCAAAAATGTTACCACTACATAAAAAATAAACTGGAATTAATCAATTGCGATTAATAATCCATTTTTATATTCATCGTCCTAGATTCATATTCATATTACAGAGTCTATATACATTTTTGATTCCCCTTGACGATTTAAATTTTCATAAACTCTGACTCAAGAATTCAACACCTGTGCTCTGCACTGTTACATAATATATATCACCTAGTATTATTTTCTTCCGATATGAGTAATCATCTACTATTCATTCAGCAAGGACTCTTCAGGTCCATTATTCTTCATCAACAACCTCCATTCCAGAAATCACGTATACCTTTCTCCAATTATCTGCCTTGAATAGACACTCAGTGATTCGCTATTCGAACTGTCAATTTCAGAGGGATTTCTCGTACAATAAGAGGCTCGAAATCAGTATAATTTCGCCTCTTTGAAATAGAAGGCCTCGTAACGATGCATTAACACCACACACGTGACATGTGCTTCAATCCACGTTTTCGTCAAACATCCCTCTATCAGTCTCACAGAAATGAACCCTTTCAGTAATAGAAACGATGTCTATACTCCTTTCCTCTTATTCGCTACATAAATACTCTCACATACAGTAAACACTCATGAGAGTGTGCTACAGCAGTTATATTATCCGTGAGTTCTATTGAATTTATTTCGGTTCTGGCCACCGCGTACTGCTGATTGCAGCAATGCCATGGCGCTTATAGGGTGGTTGCTGGATGAGATAGGGTTTCAGAGGTGGGAGGAGGGGATTGTACTGAGCATTTATTTGCCAGTCACGTAGACCTGCATCATTTGCTATGGGTTTCATACCAGCCATAACTCTGCGCGGATATACCCCTCTAAAGCTCTCTCCTCTTGTGTCCTGGTTTCCTGGCCTGTACGCTCTCTGCAGTATCTTGCGAGCTCTGCACGTCTTAATCTAGAGTGTATTCATCGGGGTAGAAACCGATCCAACCACTATGAACCGTGAGACGACCGTGCAAATTGATCAACGGCGTCTCACAGTCACGTGGCTGGAATTCCAGGGTAAAAAAGCTAATACCTTCTCACATCATGATGAGAATGTAAAAAATTATCCGCAACTATGTCGAGCATGAGGTCTGTTAAGCTGGCTAACACTATTGCCACATAGAGATATAACCTACATATGTCATAATTTAGGGCTAATTTAGGCCCCTATTGCGAAATTTTGGGCTCCACGTTTTTTTGGAAAAATGGTGTTTGTGCTGACTTAACGTTAAGCTGTATTTTTATTACACCATGCTGTATTACACCTGTATTACATCATGCTGTAAAACAGGTTAAAAAAGTAATTAAACAAATTTCTACTAATGTTATAATTTTAGGCTCATTTAGGGCTCTTCAAATATCGTGGAGCAAAACTCATCCACCTGTCCATTAATTAATTATTATTTTTTATCAATAGTACAGTTGTGCCAGCTTAACGTTATGTTACTTCTAGAATGGAAATAATTTATATTTGAAAACAATTAAATAACAAAAACAGAAACCCTTAAATTTTACCCTAAATTCCTCGTTCTGTTTAGGACTTGAAAAAAAGTCCTAATACGGGATGAGGATACCAATGAGAATGCTAAGGAATGTTTAATATTTATGTTGAATATTTATTTGAAAATCTTTAACAAAGGTGGTTTTGATTTTTGAAGCTAATTGTGAGTCAGAGGCGGTAAAGCGAGTTCAGCTGAAGTTAGCAGCACCTTTAACACAAATACATACTTTCAGGGTGTCCAGCGGATCGGGAAATCGGGAAAAACCCGAGAATTTTATTTTAGCGGGAAATAACCGGGAAAAGCCCGGAAATTTTATTTTACCGGGAAAAACCCGGGAATTTCAGTTATGATCGAGATTATACTTATACTTTATTTTTTTATTCTTCAGATTTCAACAGCATTTAAGCAACTACTTGTGTTTCTATTAAAAAATATTTATTTTAGGTGTTACGAAAGTTTTAAAATATGTATTTTCGATTAATATTTATCACTTCAGTCTGTGATTAAACATAATTTGGCACGTGCAAATAAATAACTATCTTCTTTACGATATAAATTTTGTATATGTATATTATGTTAAAATTCCCTTTTCTATGTATACATTTACTTTCAAAAATCTCAAAAAGGTATTTTTAACTTGATCGGAGAATAAAAATTGACCGGGAAAAAAACCGGGAAAAACCCGGGAATTTTAAATGGCCTGATCGCTAGACACCCTGACTTTTGTGAGTTGTATATAATAAAGTAGGCCGAAAATACAACGTTTTTGAAAATCGAAAGTGGCTAATGATGAAAAGGTGCTACGTTTTATTACAAATAAAAATCCTTGACGACTTTTTAAAATCAAAAATGGTCCTACGGTGTGACAATGAGATCAAAAGTTTTGAATTTCGATAATTTAAAAGAATTTCACTGTGAGTGCAAAAATTATGGTAATTTTTTTATGTATAGTTTTCGGTATTAAACGCTAATAAAAATTAAAAAGATCAAAATTTAACGTTTGTTTAAGTAAGCTTATTTTTCAAATGAGAAAAGTTACATTTTTTAAGATTCAGTTAATTTTGTTTTAGTTTTATGTGTGACATATGACTAGTTGCAATGGACAAACAAGCCATAATTTCCTTAGATCTCGAATTTTGTTTTCTGAGACGTTACAATTCTTTAAAATTTGTGAGTTCAGTTTTTTTGCCTTTCTTTAATAGCTGTAAAGTCTAAGAAGATATTTTTTTAAGGTTAAAGAAAAAATAAAAATTTTTGCGCAATTAAAAATAGTTCTAACTTAAACAAGAGGTATATTTTTTTAACTTTTATTTTTTTAGTATTTGATGCCAAAAAATCTACATAAAAAATATTTTTTTTACAAAACTGGGAAATAAACGAATAACTCGATTTTCGTAGATTTATTTTTGAAACTCACTAAAATTCCAAGTAGAATTAAGATATAATCATCTCTCGATTGAGCGCTGGCCTCGGGTCTGGTCGGCATAAAATCGGGCACAAATTGCTGAAACTAAATTTTTTTTACAAATTTTTCAGAAAAATAAAAATTTCCAAGGCTGTATTTCCTAAACTACATGAGATAAAAAATTCTTTTTTTAGTTTGACGGAGAATTTAATTCATTTCAAGTTTGGTTGAGACGAATTTAAAGTAGTATGCTCTGAAGTAAAAAATATTTGAAAAACTGATAAATATACATATAATATATAATATAAATAATAACCTGAAAAATATAAATATATATTCATATTTTTATAAATATACATAATAACATAATAATAAATATATATTTATATTTATATAAATATACATAATAACCTGAAAAAAATTAAGTTTATTCAAAGTCCCTCTAGCAATTTTTTGCTTTTTGGTCTCAAAATAATCATGAATCATCACTGAAATGATTTCAGAAGAAAAACGAGAGGTTCAAGAAACCCAAGAAACCTTTTGGGTTGAACTCAATCCAAGCCCACCGTGTTTTTACCTCATTTTTTCTTAAAACATTTGTAAACTTATCAGCCAATTCTCACTGTTATAAATCATATCCATCCTTTGTTTTACTAATTGTTTAATCAACTGTATAGGGTATCTAGTTTTGAATAAAGTATCATAAATTAAATTAATATTCTCTTGCCTAATTTAAAATGAGAGTTTTACAGCACGGTCAATTAAACCAAAAATCATCTCGTAAATAAATACGTAAATTTTTGTTAATATTAAATTTAATTATATTATATATGAACATTTTAGAATATTTTAGAAAAGTAAAGAACTTCTAAAACATTTCACAATTTACAAACACTTTTCGAAATATCGAAGTTCTAGAATTTTGTGGAATAGCTATTTGTGACCAGTTTTGCTCGATGTTCTTGTATTTTTAAAATTCTCTGTGAATTCTGGAACGTTCATGACTCTTCTGCAATTTTCTGTAATATTCTAGAATTTTCTGAAATGATTTGTAATAGAATGTTCTTGATGAATCTAGAATATATGGAAATATTCTGAAATGTTTTGTAATGTTCTAGAATCTTTTTGAACAGAATATTCTACAATATTCTTAAAGCATCTGGAATATGTGGAAATACTCTAGAATATTCTGAAATTTTCAAAAATAGCTTATAATTTTATTGAACATTTTGGGACTGTCAGAGGGACGACTGAAAAATCCCGACAAAGAAAATTTTTGGCACTGCAAAATTGCCGAAAAAAAATTGCCGAAAAATAAAATTCCCGATAATATAAAATTCTCGACACTGAAAAATTCCCGACTCTAGAAAATCCCGACAGCTTATAATTTTACCGAAATTGAAAATTACCGACACTAGAATATTCCCGGAAGAAAATTACGGGTATTGTAAAATCACCGACGTGCCGGTGATTCTTTTCTTCAATTCTTTTCTTTCTTTATTATTTGTTTTCTTTTTTTTAGCGTCGCGACGCTGTAAAATTCCCGACACTAGAAAATTCCTGACATTGGAAAATTGCCAATAAAAAATTAAAAATTGTTTAAATAAATAAATAAATAATTTGTATAATAATTTAATTTAAATTATTTTATACATACAGAATAACTTTAATAAACTTATTTATTAAATTATTATTTAATTTATTTATTTATTAAAACAATTTTTAATTTTTTTTCGCAAATTTTCTAATGTCGGGAATTTTACAACATCGGTGATTTTATAATATCGGCAATTTTCTTTCAGAAATTTTCTAGTGTCAGTAATTTTCAGTTTCGGTAAAATTATAAACTGCCGGGAATTTTTTAGTGTCGGCAATTTTCCAGTGTCGAGCATTTTATATTGTCGGCGATTTTATAATGTCGGAAATTTTATTTTTGGTAATTTTGCAGTGTCAGGACTTTTCTTTGTTGGGAATTTTCTTTATTTAGTCGTCCCGTCTCAGAATTGCCTAGAACATTCTGGAATGTTCTAGAATATTCTTCACTTTTTCAGAATATTGTGGAATCTTCTAGAATGTCCTTCAGTTTTCTGTAATTTCCTAGAATGTTTTAGAATTTTATTAAGTATTCTCAGACTGCTCTAGAATTTTCTAGAATATTCTGGAAAATTCTGTCCTTGCAAGAAATTTCTACAATCTTCTAGAATTTTATGGAAATATCTTTATCTCTTCACTGTTGAAAATTTTTTGAAAACTCAACCACTTTTCGGTTATTTACATAAATATGTACATAAATACATTAAAATATTTACATAAATGCTTTTGCTCACATTTTTAATTATAGTTGTCTCTTTTTACAACCAGGTATCTTCTTTGATTTATAATCATAGTTTTCTTTCTCCTTTTTCAAACACTTTCATATAATGTTCTCACCCCCTTTACACGAGGGCGTTATTATACTTACCCTAAAACCTTCCATATTAATGAATATCCTACACAGAGGTATACAAACTCGCCTCATTATAATCGATTAACACCTTCAGGAAAAATTATTTTTTCAAACCCTTGTAATTTTTTAAAATTGCTTCTTACTCTTTTAAAAAATAATAAAATTTCATTTTATGGATAAAAATGAAAATAATAATGGGTAAATAGAATATTCTCGTTTTCCCTTTTTGTGGTCGTCTTTAAATCTCTCTTTTCAAAGTTTAGTCAGAAATTTCAATTAACTTTGTTGAATTTATTAGACTTTTAAATTTTTAAATGAAATTTGAAAAACTTGGAACATTTTTGACCCACTTGGAAAATTCTATTTTGGACCCACTTGGAAAATTCTATTTTTGACCCACTTGGAAAATTCTATTTTTGACCCACTTGAAAAATTCTATTTTTGACCCACTTGAAAAATTCTATTTTTGACCCACTTTGAAAATTCTATTTTTGACCCACTTGGAAAATTCTATTTTTGACCCACTTGGAAAATTCTATTTTTGACCCACTTGGAAAGTTCTATTTTTGCTACTTAGTGTATTCTTTTGTGTTTAGTTTCTCTCTCTCTCTCTCAGTTTAGTTTAGTTATTATAAGGTAAGAAAAACAAAAATAAAAAAGAGTTTCTTCATCAGTGAAAATCAATTACGACTTTAAAATATTGTTAAAAAATGTTTTAAGAGAATGCCGTCTGACATAGAAGTACCTTTTCTACTAGCTTGGGCGTAATTCTTGAAAATTGGTCCCCTCCCTCGACCATGTAGAATTCCTCGATGTTTGTCTGTTCACTTTGATAACTCGGGGATTTCGAAATCCAGAGGAAATGCATACTATCTTCTCTGACTCGTCCTTTCTCAGAGATTGGTTCGGAAGGCTTTGCGGGCAAAAAGAATCGAGAAAGGGGAGGTGAAATCTAGAGACAGAGAAATGGTTTCTCGCCTCGTGCAAGGGTTCGATTCCTGGTAGTGAATCGTTCGAGAGGAGTTCGAAACGGTATTGGTCCCAAGACGATCGGTGAGACTGTTCTCGCAATATCATCCCCTTTTATCTAAACGACCAACGAATCTTAAAACCACTGCGATTCCAGCCAGAAACCGACATACGTGTTCTATTCAGAAGCTGTCGTGCTTCTTACTGGCTATGAATATAGGAAAATGATAAAAAATTCTAATTATAATAATTTAAGTGATAAAAATCGACTAAAAATTTTGTTTTTATTTTTAAACAATTCTCAAATTTCTAGTATCAGTATCATGAATTTATCTCTTATTTATAACGATTTTTAAAAATTAAAAATTGAATTTTCATTTTAAAAACGACCACTATCTTCTTACCCAGTTAAATAAATAAATAGTTTCTAAGAGATGAAAAAATTAAAATCCCATTGTGTGTGAAGAGTTTTCCAACCAATTAAATTTCTCTCTATAAATCTGAAAAGCAAAAGATTAAAATTTCCTCGAGGAAGCCGAGAAAATGAATAACTAGAAATTGAAAAACACAATCTTAAAAGTGTTGCGAGTATTTCATCTCCTCCTTGGTCTGAATAACTCGGAGTCGCATGGGACTCATAAATAAAATGTAAATGAAGCGATAAAATTTGTTTAATCCAATCGGGGAAAATCGGAAATTGTCGGTAATTTCTATTGAGAAGTTGCGCACTATAAGGGACAGAATAACATTCTTCTTATAGTTCTATCACTTGGTCTCAAGAGGGACTGTTAATGTTTTTTTTACTCTTCATTTTTCCCTCCATTTCTCGAATTATCGTTGCAGATGGAATGCTTCCTTGAAAACGGTCTTTAGCCGATTAAATGCTTTGCCCCTGAAGGTTCATGGTTCTTCTCAACTCCTTGAATCGGGCTCCTAGGTTCAAAATGTCTCACCCCACTTGGAGTCTGCTCCCTTCAGTGGCTGGCCCTCGGGAAATCCAGAACTTCCTCCTTCGTGGTCTTGGCGTTGATCGTATGATTTCCACTAGAATCACGCACGTCCGGAACAACCAAGTGTTATCGGACCTTTCGCGGTTTGCCATCGCACTCTGATGGCCAACCTGAATATTTTCCTCAGATGACTGCGAAATATCTCTATTCTCTTTTCCTAACGTAGAATATTTCAGAAAATATTTTCGACCGAGCACAGAATTTTGTTGAATAATTTAAAGACGTTTTTCGATTTTCTCTAGTGAAAAAAATGAACGAAAAATGATCTATTCTGATCTTATATTTTGAAACAGAGCTAAATTTTTGTTATAATTTCATTAATGCTATTAAAATTATTGTCATATTAGAATTCGAAATTCAATTTTTTAGATTCAGAAGAAGATTTTTTAATCATTACACTTGTCAACAGCTATTTTGCTGCAGGGTTGACAGTAACTTTTCTAGGGTAATTTGGGCCCGCTGAATTCGAAAATGACTATCATTTTGCTCAATCAGCTCTTGTTTACGAGACATTGCAAAAAAACCATTTGTCGGTTACTTTTATTATTCGAATACATGTATTTTTACTTCTCCTGAAAAACACCAAACATTGATTATTTATATAGTAGCTATAGGTCCCAATGAAACAGAAAAACTACAAATTGTACATATTCGATGGGTGCAAATAAGACTATGCCATCATTTGCAGCATACAAAGAATAGACGTAGAACACAAAACCTTGATAGAAACGACGTGACTTCCGAGTGAAATAATCAGACGTAGCAATAGATTTCTGCATTAAAAAGACGTATCGCCAGTTTTCAGAGTTAGAAAGACGTAACAATTGTTTTTTATATTAAAAAGACGCGACGATTCGTGTTTGTAGTCCTGTGTCGAAAAAAGACGTAAGTCTAAGTTTTAGAAATAAATAGACGTACCAACATTCAAACATTTTAAAAGGAGATTCTATTTTAAAATAATATTAGGCGCAGGAAATTATTAATAGTTAATTTCCTGAGCATAATAATAACTAACAATTAATATTAATATGTGACTCATAATCATGAGTCAGATATTAATAATTATGAGTTAATTTCCTGCGCATAATATTAACTAACCATTAATATTAATATGTGACGCATAATTATGAGTTATTAGGGTACTTTAAAAAGTATCCTAATAACTTAACTTTAATTAACTTCTTATCTCCGATACAGGTGAAATATTATAGCTCTAAAGTTTAGGACGTTATATGAAGGGTAATAGCACAGAACTAGATAACCAACACTTTTGTCGAAAATGTGTATTTGCATAAAAAATTCTTACAAAATCAAATACATGTTGTGTTAAAATGATTTCTTTGAAATTTCATTTTCAATCCTTGTAGTGCCCACTGTACTAAAAATGGCACATAAGGTTACAGACTATTTTAAAAAAATAAATTTTACAATTTTAATTTAAAAAATTTTGAGAAAATTTAACACTCTTAAATAAATTCTAAAGAAGGTTTTCCAGACAGAAATTAATTTTAAAAATTTGTTGTTTTAGTGGCAAAAATTGAAAAATTAAATTTTCCGAAAATTCCATTTTTTAAAAGATATTTAATATTAATTAAATTTGATGGTAATTTAAGAAATTGATATCTTGAGATTATTAAATTTTATTGATAAAAAATATATAATTTTCTTTTTTTTAGACTTTCAGCGAGAAATTGTTTCTCACAGAGCGGTACCGTCACACTAAATCTTTATTTTCTCGGAACAGAATCATTTTTTTTAAACAAACATTTTTTATTCTTATTTATCGTCCCCAAATCTCGGGAACTGATTTTTATTTCTGTAAAAAATGGAAAACTCGATGTTTAATCGCTATCCGAACCAAATTCTGAAAACCTAAGAACCTAACCTCAAAATTCTTGGTCGATTTACTCGGAATTGGTTATCTTTTTTACAACAAACTTTATTTACCCGTGATCAGCGATTTAGTATCTCGGGAGTAGGTTTTTATTTTTTTTTAAACTTAAAATTGCAGTTTATATCGAAATGTACAGCCAAGCCTGCTCGAATTTTCGGATACTGTTACTTTAATATTCTCAACTTCCACATTTATTTCCTCGAAACTGGATAATTTTTTCTAATCAAACTTTCTTGACCTTAATTCAGCGATGCTTCAGCTCGGCAGTGGACTTTTTTTTATATTTAAATGATGATTTCGATTTTACAGAATGTTTTTTCGCTACCCTGAAAAATTCACATTTTGTTGTTGGTTATCTAGTTCTGTACTGCCACCCTTCATATCTTTATTGCAATCTCGTCTAAGTATTTAAAAAGACATTTACATATTAACCTTTTATTGCCTTCATTATAAATAAATTTTTTTGCAAGTTTATATTTGTTGAAAAATAAAAATATTTACAGATTTTACTGGAATTCGAATTTAAAAATTGGCAGATGGAAACTTCTATGCTGGAATATATTTCTTAATTTAATACATTTTTAATCACTACAAGGCGAGTTAAAAATTTTTTTTATTTCAGCTGAATCATTCTTTTGCTTAAGAAAAATATTATAGTTTAAATTATTTATAATACCAATAAGAGAGTAAGTGCACGACATTGTCAAAAACGTATATTTATTGTTTTGCTTAAGAATTTCGTCATTTTCATTAAAACAATGTATCTTATTAATAATATTATTCTATGAAGAAAGAATATAAATAACAGCTAAATAAAAATAAGTGGAAGAATGATTATAATGAAAATTATAGACAAACATTTTAGTATACTGATCATACATTTATTTTTCAGTTTTGTAAAGTTTTTGAAGCAAAAACAAACATTTTAAGTATGTATTGTTTTGTATATTGTGTATAACGTGTGTAAGTGTGTATAACAAAAATTTTGTTTAATTTGTAGAATTTATTTTTTACTCCTAATTTATTGCACTGTTTTATCAGATATAGACATTATTTAACAATGGTTGGAAGTGATTCATAAAAAGTATATCTATTTCCTGAAAAACATTGGCTCTCACAGATATCCTGTAAGTCACTTTTTTCTGAACTGAAAAGGACTTATTAACTTTTTTTCGAATAGGAGTAATACCGGTAATGTATCATGAATTTTGTAAGAACCTGCAAGAAATTGGAAGTAAAAGATAAATTCTACAAATGGAACAAAATGTTTGTTTTTGCTTTAAAAACTGTACAAAACTGAAAAATAAATGTATGATAAGTATATTAAAATGCCTGTCTATAATTTTAATTATAAATACTCTTCCACTTATCCTTATTTAGCTGTTATTTATATCCTTGCTTCATAGGTTTGATTGCCAAAAAGTTGTCAATATTAGGCCACGAAATTTTCGAAAAAATAATTATTCCATGCTGCCTAAAATATGTTTTTTTTTAAACACGACCAACCCAAGAGAGTATGAAAAAACGAAATAGAGAGATTAAAAAATATATTTGTGTTAGTTATGAATTCCTTTACGACATTGAATACACATCTTCAGTATATCCTCTCGTTTAATAAAATTTTAAATTAATAGTTCGATAAATATGACATTTTGTAAAACATATTACAAAATCGTAAAACCTGACATAAAATTTGGGGACAGATTTTGGACCGATTTTTCGCATATTTAACTGTAAAATATTCAACTTATCACTCCATAATGATCTTTTTCAACTAATTTCAATCGATTTTCATAAGCCAAAATTATTAAAGAAAATGTTTTTTATATTATTTAGCAATTTTCTATTTTAAATTTATAGTTTGGGACATCGCGTAACCTGACATTTTTCAAACATTTTTATGTATGATTTTGTCCAAAATCAAATTTGTCCAAATTTGTCCAAATTTATGTATGATTATGTATGTCCAAAATTTTGAAAGTTTCCTAAACTGGGCCCTTTTGTGAGTACTTTGCTAAGATATATTTAGAAAAAATTAATTAATCATGCGATATGTGAAAAATGATAGGGACTTAAAATGGTCAACTTTTTGGCAATCACCCATAGAATAATATTATTAATAAGATACATTGTTTCAAGTGAAATGACGAAATTCTTCAGCAAAACATAAATATATGTTTTTAAAAATGTCGTGCACTTACTCTCTTATTGGTTATAAATAATTTAAACTATAATATTTTTCTTAAGCAAAAGAATGGTTCAGCTTAAATAAAAAAAATTTTAACCTCGCCTTGTAGCGATTAAAAATGTTTTAAATTAAGAAATATATTCCAGCCTATAAGTTTCCATGTGCCAATTTTTAAATTCGAATTCCAGTAAAATCTGTGAATATTTTAATTTTTCAACGAATATAAACTTGCAAAAAAATTTATTTATAATAAAGGCAGTAAGAGCTTAATATGTAAATGCCTTTTTAAATACTTAAACGAGATTGCAATAAAAATATAACGTCTTAAACTTTAGAGCTAGAATATTTCACCTGTAGCGGGGATAAGAAGTTCATTTTTTAAAGTACCCTAACAACTCATAATTATGAGTCACATATTAATATTAATTGTTTGTTAATAACTATTAACTGTCAGTTTCCTGCACATAATATTATTTTAAAATAGAATCTCTTTTTAAAATGTTTCAATGTTGGTACGTCTATTTATTTCTAAAACTTTGATTTACGTCTTTCTTCGGTACGGGACCACAGGCGCGAATCGCCGCGTCTTTTTAATATAAAAAACAATTTTTACGTCTTTCTAACTCTAAAAACTGGTGATACACCGTTTAATGCAGAAATCTGTTGCTGCGTCTGATTATTTCACTCGTGAGTCACGTCTTTTCTATCAAGGTTTTGTGTTCTACGTCTATTCTTTGTATGCTGCAAATGATGGCATAGTCTAGTTTGCACACATTGTTATTTATTATGATAATTTTTACAAAAATCGTGTTGTTAACGAAAGAAAATTAGATTTTTAGCTAAAATTCGCAAGTTTACAAAAATCAAATTGCTGTAACAAGAACAATTCAAGTCCAATTTCAATGAAATTTACCGAACTTTGTAGCCATATATATCTAGTTTAACGTGTCAAAGTTTCAACTGAATCGAATAAAAATTGTCAAAGTTACACCAAATTAACTGCGCATGCCCGAATTGGTAGTTATGGTCATTTTCACTTCTGGCAGATGTATGACTCATAGATAAATACTGTGAACAAGGTAATTCATATCAATATGTATATATTCAATATTTTATCGAAAAAAATTATGTTCATTTATACTTATTACATTAAGTACAGTAGTATCACATTAATTATTATATTTGTCACTATCGAATTAATAACTAACTACCCGCGTCAAAAAACCCCGAGTGAATCACACAGTGAATTTTCCAATGACGAATCCAAACTGTCTTATATATTTATTTTTATGACTTAATGAAACTGAATAAACATATGACCTAATGAGACTGAATCATTGGTAAATCACGAAAAAAAGTTTATTGTACAGTTTACTCTTCAAATTGTAACGTGACCTTTCGTATGCATTTTTCTTAGAATTTTGTGAATCTTACAAAGTCACAATTGACTTCACGGTTTACCTTGCAGAAGTTACAATTTGATTTTGTCAGATTCACAAAATTTTAAGAAAAATGCGTACGAAAGGCCGCGTTACAATTTAAAAAGTAAACTGTACATTCTCCTTGAAAGTTTTGAGTTAAAAAATAAAATACACTTAAGATTAACGTGGAAATTGAAATACCTGGATTCATCCGTGCATTTTTTTACATAAAAATTATTTCACCTCGATATTCAAACATTTTTATATAAAACATGCAAGGTTTTTTAAAAGGAAGGTTTGTAAAAGAGAAAACGATTACTATCGTGCGAACAATATCAAATTTCCGTGCAATTTCAATATGAAATCGACTTCATACTGTAAAAAGCATCCAATCTTTATGTAAAGAGAGATTGAAAAGAAATACTGAAAGATCAGACGTTGCACCGGATATTAAAAATATCTTTCGTGGTCATTGGATGAAGATCGACTTCCACTCTACTTGTTTTTCCTGTCAAAAAAAAACAAATATTTCTCTATCACTCGCAGCTTTTCAAGCACAAAAATCAACAAGAAGAATGTTTTAATTTCAAGAAAATGAATATTGTGCATTCATAAGAATTCATCTACTTTCATCCAGACTTTTATTTACATACGATTCTTACTATTCAAACATATTTTGTAGAGAAATAAAAAATAATCAATGCTCAATCAAAACTAAATAAATTGAAGCTAGGCGGAACACTTTTAAATCAAAACGGTTTCGGCGCTTTTTTCCTTTACGTAAAATAAAAATAACAGAAAAATGAAAGCTAAAGCACTTTACATGCAAATGTCTTCGTATACATGTACATGAAGTTCCGTCTCTCATCTTAAGCAGTTAACTTTTTCATTTTCATTTTTACTAGTAGACCTCTACGATTTTACTTCTCGAAACTTTTATTTTTCATTAAATTTTTTATACTATATAAAATTTTAATGCTCACCTACATAACTAAGGGATGTTCTTTCTGTGTCTGAAAATTTATCTGAAAATATGCAATATAACTAAAAAATATCCATTTAGTACTTGTGATATAAACATATTCTCTGAAATTCTTATCAAAAATGCAAAATACTCCACCTCCACATAATAACTTTCAGTATAAGCATGCATTAATAACTTTTTAACGTACTTCAAAACTCTTCACGATAATTTCGTTTTGGAAAATTTTTCCCCTGATTGTAAATTCGAAACTGCTGAAAATTTCGATGAATTTTAAATATCAACTATATAATAAAAGTGGTTTGAAATTCTCTGCAAAAGGAACTCGATTTTTCCTAATATTCGCAAGAGTCGAAGTAATTTTCGCGTGTGCTCGCGCGAGAATTATCAGCGACGTCGACAATTTCGTTATCGTCTCGCGTCGATCAAATCGACAAATTGCAACAAATTGATGGGGGTGAATGAGAGTGGAAGGGCTGACTTTCGTAATAGGGATTTCACGACGGAAGGGATTGGTTCGGTCGTGAAATCATCGAAATTCTCACGTTTTGCTCGAACGTTTTACTAGATTTTATCCGATTTAACCCTCTGCGCTCGAGGAAAGAGACTGCCTTGCTTACAGCTAAGCTTATGGCAAACTCCACATAGTTCTACTTCGCGAGTTCGTGAACGAAATGCGAAATTCCACCTTTCGAACGTGTACTTTCTCATACAGTACAAAGTACATTGTTCGTATAGTCTTGCATGTGTATACAGATTTATTATTCCAATTCGACACAAATCGTACAATAAATGGCGCGTTATATGTGTTACAGGGTCACTTGCACATCACACTAAATCTCGAATTATTTATTAATACTGGAACCAAATAAAGTGAAGAAGCGACTGTTTGTTTGAATGCCTTCAGGATCACGTCAAACTATTTACGCACGCGTTTCAGTAACGATTTTTTCTCTGTTCAATTGTTAATCGGATTAGCGTGTCAAACTGGACGCTCGGAAAATTGTTTTGCTGATTAAACAGAGAAATTTAACTTTAAAACTCTTTTCAAATGAAACTTTTTAAGGACATGTCACAGTAAAAAAGAATACTTAAAATTGTTACATCTTAATCCTTTAGCTCCTTTACCAGATCCTTTTCTCGTTGTCTAAAAATTTTGAAAAAATTTAGGAATAATATATGGCCAATTTTTAACTGTTTTCTGCAATAAAAGTTTTAAAAATTTTTTTGAGGTTTCCTCAGCTTCTATTGAGTATACAATTACTTATAATCACCTTACGAAATGCAGAATACTCCACTTTGATCCAATCTACACATTTATTTAGCAGAATTTTAAGTTTATTACATGGAAATTCGAGAAAATCGAAAAAAGTGAACGCTAAAAATTTGCAACACTGCACAGTGGAGTGAAATCAAAAAACGAGGTTCAAAATGATATTTTGAAGAATGTGATTTTGACAGTTTGTGTCAAATGGCATTGAAAGAATGACATTGAAGAATGTCATTTTGTCATTTTGACATAATTGAAGAACCCAATTATGCACCAATTTTAGACTTCTTTTTTTTTGGAAAATTCAGGACTGAATTTTTCAGAGATTGGTGAGAGTAGATTTTTGATTTTCTTGTTTATTGAATTCTTATGTTAATACAAATAGCGATATAAATGTCGATTTTTTGAATTCCATTTTTCATCTCCTAAAAAATTGTTTATTATACTTCCCGTCACTTGGACTCAATGCACAGAGGTATAAAAAGAAAAAAATGGTTAACTTATAAATGTAATTGTTATAAACAAATAATTGTATTAAATTAATTATTAATTAATTAATTAATAATTAATAATTGTATTGTAAATAATTGTATTAACAAATAATCGACATTAGAGATTATTTGTTTTCAAAGTATATTTCTGCCCTGAAATTGCTTGCTTACATCGTTAGGATGATACCTGGCCATTAAAATTTAAAATCGGATGTTATTAATTAATTCTATGAACAAATTATATTTACAAATGTACATCGCAGACATCATTTATAGGCAGAAAGAAATCGTTTTTTCTTCTAGTCTTGTTGTTATTTTATTACCAATGATGTTTTCTGAAAAATTTTTCCATTCATCAATATTTATTTATTTTATAAACAAATTATATAAACCAATGCACATTTTAGGCGTTTTTAAACGGAAAGAAATCAATTTTTCTTCTAATCTTGTTAAAATTATATTGCCAATGACGTTTTCTGGAAAAATATTGCTATGCATCACTAATCGTTAATTTTATAAACAAATAATATAAACAAATGTACATTGCAGACATTTATAAGCAGAAAGAAATCGTTTTTTCTTCTATTATTTTTTAAATTATATTTCCAATTATGTGCCTTGATGAAATTTTGTTACTCGTCACTATTTGTATATTGTGTGAACAAATTATATGCATAAATGCACATTTTAGGCGTTTTAAGGCAAAAATAAATCGCTTTTTCTTCTAGTGTTGAAATTATATTTCCATTGATGTTTCCAGAAAACATTATGCCATTTTTCACTATTTTTTTATTTTATAAACAAATTATATGAACAATTATAAATTTTAGGCATTTATGGACAAAACGAAAGTTTTCTTTATCGTATTTATGTTGAGATAACAGAGCAATAGCGATATTCTTGCATTTTTATAAGTCCCTTATTTTTCATTCATTCTTGATGAGGTCATTTGATACAAACATTATCAATATAATTTTAAAAATAATAAAATAAAAATCGATTTCTTTCTGCCTATAAATGTCTGCAAAGTACATTTGTTTATACAATTTGTTTATAAAATAAACGATTATTCATGCATGGCAAAATTTTTCTATAAAACATCATTGGCAATATAATTTCAACAAGATCAGAAGAATAAACTTAAAAGCGCCTAAAATGTGTATTTGTTTATATAATTTTTTTATAAAATAAACAAATGAGTGTAAAAATTTTTCAGAAAACATCATTGGTAATATAATTCCCACAAGACTAGAAGAAGATTAGTAACCCTTACTTTTTCATTAATAGAAAACTACTAATTCAGATTTAGAGAGTATAAATGTCTGCGATGTACATTTGTTTATATAATTTGTTTATGGAATTAATTAATAATATCCAATCTTAAATTTTAATGGCGATGTATCATCCTAACTATGAAAGCAAGTAATTTCAGAACAGAAATATACTTTAAAGACGAATAACCCCCAATGTCCATTATTTGCTAATACACTTTGTTTATAACAATTAACTTTACAAGTTAACAATGTTTTTCTTTCTTATACCTCTGTGCATTGAGTCCAAGTGACAGAAAGTATAAGAAAAAATTTTTCTAGAAGATAAAAAATGAAATTAAAAAATCGACATTTTTGCGCTGATTGCATTAACATAAAAATTAAATAAACAAAAAAATCAAAAATTGGCTTTCACCAATCTCTGAAGAATTTAGTGCTGAATTTTTGAAAAAAATCTAAGATCGGTGCATAATTACGTTCTAAAAGTCATTTTGAACCTCGTTATTTTATTTTACCCCACTGTGCGCTGGTAGCTAAAGGGTTATAATGGTTTGGATTAAATTCAGTAAAATTTGTCTAGATTTAAGCAAAATTGATTTTGAATTTAAAACTCAATTCTGAAATTCAGGTAACGTGGTATTAAATTTAGACCAATATTGCTTATAAATTAAGACAAAATTTTACTGAATTTAATCCAAACAATTTTAAGATGCAACAATTTTAAGTATTCTTTTTTACTGGTGGATCACATCATGTTATGTAAATTATAGTAGCAGTGGTACAACAGAAATTTTCCAAATTTGGCTCAAATTGTCAAGAAAGTATGAAACTTCCTATTTGCGCTCTTTATGATCTTAAAAAAGTTTTAGGAAAGAGTGCCAACAAAATTGTTCAAAATTTTTTTTAGGAATAAAATTGTTTATTTTTTTATGAAAATCAGAAATTTTTCAAAATAATGAAAATAATTAACTTTTTATTTTCGATTCTTGTTAATGCTTTCTTAGATTTTTCAAATCCGCAAAGGAATTTGAAAAATCGCAAAAATTAACCAAATGGCGGTCGTTTCTCTTGAAAATTTGGGCCTAATTTACGTGTACCGCTGCTAATATTAGAATTCTAAGATTCTAACGCCCTTTTAGAATAATTTACAAATGATCATTTTTTTATTTTAGCAAAAATAATCGGTACCGTAGTTGTCATTAATTCCTTGTTGTCTTTTATTATTTCCCAGAATTATACATCGATACATTCATTATTTTAATAGTAAGTCAGCTGAATGTGAAACCAGAAACAATTAATTGAATTATGGCTTCCATATTTGAATTACCGATTAAAATATAAATTGTACATTCAGTGGACTTATTATTGAAATAATTAAGAAATAGGTCTGTAATTTTTGGAAATGATAAAATACTTAACGAAGTATTTTGTCAACTGAGGTACAGATTTTGTTTAGTGAAATAAAATGAATTTAATCATTTTTAATTTTTCACATTTTTAGCATTTGGTTTTCCAAAGAAAATACGTATTTACTTAGAATAACCCTAAAATAATTTAAATTTGAATTTCAGTTTTTCGACAATAACTATATTAAGAGTAGTAAATTGAAACATGAGTAATTGATGTTTCTAAAGAAACATAATAGATTAAAATTAAAATCTCAAAAACTTGAAGAAATGATATTTCGAAGTTTTGATAATCAGGTTTGCAAAGTCGAAACGAGGAGATATAATTGAAGAAAATTCTAGAGTTTCCACTGCATTTTGTCATTAGCAAATTCTCTACAATTCAATTCCATCCTCTGGCATTTGTTTTCCAACTTCATCTTATACTCTTTTGATTACTTCACTTAGAGTCTGACACAAACTGGTTTATTTAATTTGAATCAAAATTATCTTTTCAATGTGAAACCAGCTATTAATTTATTTCTCTTCCTATCTAGTGCAATATTGGACATTGCTAGATTAATAAATTATTCTTATTATTAAAATTAAATTTAAAATTAAAATTATTATTATTATTAAAATGTCTTCAATGGTACCAATTTCAATAACCCAATTATTATTATTAGAATAGAAGAAAATGAATCACACGTTTTAAAGTTTTTAATCCTCGTTTTTAAATGACAAATAAAATTGTTGTTAATTGCAATTTTTCAAAAAATTGTGGCATAAAAAGACTGTTGCTTCAGTAGTAACGGAAATGAATTTGACTTTAACTTAACCTTTGATAATTTTTTACAACTTCAGTTTTATTTAAAGACTTTTTATTTGTTCACTTTTTTTTGAATATTTATGTTGGTATTAAGTTAAAAAACGGGACAAAAAAGGAAGAGGTTTTGATGGTCGCTTCCATCTTTTTTATCATTCTTTGTTTTGGTATCAGGGATTTTTTGCGTTTGTTAATTTTTTCAGTTGTTTCTTTCAGTTAAAAGTTGTTTCGGACTTTCAACGTTTACAATTTACACTTTGTACGTTAAGTTTAATATTTGTAACCTTTTGTTTGAAATTGTTTTTTATGCTTTGTAAATATATGGGTTAATCCAAAGATTTTTTTAAATTTCAGCCAAAATTCTGTGCAACCATGACAGTGATTTATCTGGAGATTTTTTTCCTAATAGTAGGTGGCCAAAGATCGCCAAAAACGAAGTATGTGTTAGATTTTTAGATTTAAAACTTTCTGAGAAACTTTTTTTTGAAATTTGAGTTTTTCGTGAATTTTGCGTTTCTTTTTAAGCCTTCATAAAAAATGTTATTTAACCGATTTTAATGCTTGGTCGTTGAATTAAATCGTTTCAAAGAGTAGTTTTAGAAAAAATATTTACTTTATAGACGCATTTCCAAAAATGCAAGCTATGACCGTTTTCTAAATTGTCTATAAATTCAGTAAATTTCACAAAAATTCAAAGAGCTGACAATTTCGCTTTTGGATTAAATTATAAGTATAAGGTACTTAATGAAAATTTCATGGAAATAATTCTTGTCATGCCATTGGTTATCTCTGATATAAATATTTATAAGGCTAAAGAAGATATTTTTGATCAAATTTGCCATTTTCTAATCGACTTAACAGCTATACTCCTAATTTTATATATGATTATTATATGTAAATTTATACATTCAACCTTGTACAAAAATAGCCTCAGATGCTTTTCCGTGCATTTTATTTTCTGAGATACAGTGTTTTTTTGAAATGACCTCTATTTTCGCGGTTTACATGATTTATTTGGAAAAATATCGCTTTTACAGAAAAATATTCTGCAGAGAAAATGTGTATTTTACGAAAATACAACTTTTTTGTAAATGACATTTTTTTGAGAAATCATTATTTTTCGATAAAATCAGCCATAAATGAAAATCACCCTGATTTTTCATAATTTCGATCGAAAACCAAACTATGCCTTGAACATTTTCAGAAGAAAAATTTCAGAGAAAAATATTGCCCACAAAAAATGTAGATTTCAATCGAACGGAATTTGAAAAAAAAATTGTTCTCACTTTCAAATCGTTCCGAAATTTTTTTATGTATTGTATACGAGA
>JBAGKK010446876.1:0-17595 GCA_037177015.1 Euceroptres primus
CCAGCTTAATGTTATTAAAAATAAGTGAACACGTCCATCGAACCGTTTGTTTCTCTTCCCATAATTTTAGGCTCATTGAGGGCTCTACAAAAACTATGAGAAAAGTTTTTTGAAAATTTTTAAAACTATTATTGTTTAAACAATTTTTTATTAAATCGATTCAACAAATTTATTAGCATGGCCCTATTTTAGGCTCGATTTGGGCTCTCTAAATAGCTGATGTTGGAAGTTGTCCGATTTTTTTTATTAACATATGGTTGAGCCAGCTTAATGTTATTAAAAATAAGTGAACACATCCATCGAACCGTTTGTTTCTCTTCCCATAATTTTGGGCTCATTTAGGGCTCTACAAAAACTGTGAGAAAAGTTTTTTAAAAATTGTTTAAACTACTATTGTTTAAACAATTTATTTAAAACTTTTATTATGGTTCTTGTAGAGCCCTAAATGAGCCTAAAATTATGGGAAGCGAAACAAACGGTTTCATGGAATTGTTCACTTATTTTTAATAACATTAAGCCGGCTCAACCATATGTTAATAAAAAAAATCGGACAACTTCCGATATCAGGTATTTAGAGAGCTCGAATCGAGCCTAAAATAAGGCTATGCTAATAAATTTGTTGAATCGATTTTTTAAAAAATTGTTTAAACAATAGTAGTTTAAAGAATTTTTAAAAAACTTTTCTCACGGTTTTTGTAGAGTCCTCAATGAGCCTAAAATTATGTGGCGAGAAACAATTGCTTTGATGGACTTGTTAACCTATTTTTTATAACGTTAAGCTGGCATAACCATTTGTTAATAAAAAAAAAATCTCTGACAACTTTTGTTTCTAAATACTTAGGGAGCCCTAAATCAGCCTGAAATCAGGACACGCTTATAAATTTGTTGAATTAATTTTTCAACAAATTGTTTAAATAATAATTATTTAAACAATTTTTTTTATTTTTCTGTTTATATTTGTAGAGCTCTAAATGAGCCTAAAATTATAGCGTTAGCAGAAATATGTTTAATTACTTTTTTAACGTGTTTTACAGCATGGTGGTACCAGCTTAACGTTAAGCTAGCACAAACGCAATTTTTTCCCAAAAAAAGTGGAGCCCAAAATTTCGCAATACGGGCCTAAATTAGCCCTAAATGTGCTCTAAATTTTGATATAAGTTAAACTTCAAAATGGTAATAGTGTTGAGCCAGCTTAACAGACCTGACAATTGTATGACATAACCTCAAAAAAATGCTTACAGAAGCAACAGCCAACATTGCATTTTTATGGATTTTGAGCCGCAGAACCCAGTTTTTAAGTAAAATATCTGCGTTTCTTCTGAACTATGATTTCTGAGCCTCTTGTGTTATGATTTAATCATAAATCTTTGAACTGGTGTGCCCATTCATTTGCATCCATTGAATTCACTTACCGTCATCGCTGGATAATGGGCCATTGGATTTCGGGCCGGCTTCATGGTCGTTCATGCTTTACTGATTCTGTCTCCCCCAAGCGTCCCTTGACCAGCCTACATCGCTCGAACAGTCAGGGCCGCCAGAAATTGTTTACATCGCAACTTTCTAGGCATTTATTTTTGTACGTTCAGAGACTATATACGCTGTCCTGAATATTGACATAAGACTGTTCGCTCGTCGCTTTAAATCCGGTTTAAACTGGATTTTAATAGCATTGAATTAAGGATCGTCTACCCTCGAGCCCGATCCATAATCCAGCGATGTGTGTAAATATTAAACGTCATTTCCTGCTACTGCACTAGGTACTGGAAGTGATGACAACTGCTCTGAAAAAAGATGTGCAGAATGATTCACCTTCCAGCCCAGTCAGTAACGA
Organism: Euceroptres primus; assembly: GCA_037177015.1. NCBI lineage: Eukaryota > Metazoa > Arthropoda > Insecta > Hymenoptera > Figitidae > Euceroptres > Euceroptres primus. The sequence continues at coordinate 1,832 of JBAGKK010446876.1, forward strand.
AGTCAGCGAAGGCGTGCTGCCCTGAAGGTGGACGTTAGGGTGTGAGAATGAAGCTGTAGCACCGCTCATAAAAAGTCAAAAGTCAAAGTACCAGTCAAAAGTACCAGACTTTTTTTTGTGTGGCTGTGTTATCCATATTCGTAAGTCTGGACCTTTTGATAATTTTATATAGGACGTTTCATTTGAAACGAAAAAGTCAAGTAACCGATTTTCGTCATTTTTGGTTATTGAATTTTCTTTAGAGCACTAAATATTCGTGCAAAACGATTTTGAAAAATTTTCAATATTTTTAAAGATATTTGCAATTAAAAATCTAGGTCACTTTTATTGAAGATTTTTTAACTCCTTTTTTATTAATCCAACAAAAAATTATCCTCATGCAAGCTTACGCAAAAAATATTGAATTTTAATAAAATTTGAAAAAAATTGGACAAAACTGTGAACTTTTCATTGTTTATTTAAAAAACTATTTTTAATTATTGTTTTTCAACGAGAAGAAGAGCACAGATTTACGTTATTTCAAATCATAAATATAACTCAAACTTTCCTAAAGCTGTAAATAAAATATAAAAGATGTATTTTTTGATATTGTCAAGAAAAAAATTTTCAAAGTTTTCAACTCGCGATGCGCCAGGCGACGCGACGTGCCATATTTAAAGTCAAACTAGACTGCTTTCGAAGAGTGGCTACTGGTTTATAAACATATTTTTCAAATCTATTTTTATTTATTCTTCAGTAATACATTTTTTAAGTAACATACCTCTGCACTCTACATCAGGGACAATTCTTGTGTGTTATAAAACATGTCGAAAATGAGTAAGAAATAATCTTTTATTTCATTATTGTTTTTTTAAATTACCAAAAATTATAAAGTTATAAACAGTAATATTATAACTGCAATATTTAAAGTATAAATATTAGTAAGAATTAATAATGTTTTATTTCATTATTGTTTGTTTAAATTACCAAAAATTATGAAGTTATAATAAAAATTGGTGTTATAATTACAATATTTAAATTATAAAGAAGGAAGAAAGAAGGTGATCGCCAAAATTCCTGCCTTCGTTTTCTTCGTGCTCCTTTATTTTTTTATAATTGTGAGTAGGTATAAAAATGTGATTATAAAATCAATTAATTAGATTATAAACAAAAACATAAAGGATGACACATGGAAATTAAGCAAGGGGTTTTGGTCGTCGCCGTCTCCATTCCTTCTTTTTTCTTTATAATTTAAATATTGTACGGGAGACCGGGCCGAGGTGAGCATAGTTATAATTTTCAATGAAATATTTGCAATCAATAGTAGCTTTTTAAAATGTAAGTGGTTCTTTACATTATTTGAACCTTCATGTACCAATTTTATGAAGGACGAAGTGTTCCAAAAATAGTAATTGCCTTAAAAATATGAAAATTATAAACTGTGCACATGTCTCATCTCGCCCCAGCTCTGGAGCGAGACGAGGCGTGTATTGGGGCGAGATGAGACACACTAACTATTTATTACTTTTTGTTAACAGAAGTTTATTTTGTGTGTGTTTTGTACACATAAAAGATTATTTATAGTCTTCTGCAAATATAATTTAGTATCACGATGAAAGATCGTTGAAATTGACGTATATATTACATTGTTTTCACGAATGAGCAATGATTATTTTTACCTATTCATGTTTTATAAGATGCTCAGTAGGGCTAGGACTTCTTTTCGGGTAGTTGTATATTTACCCGGATAATCACGGGTATTACACTAGTGTCCGGGTACCCGGGTAATAATCGAAAACTCGGGTACCCGGGTACCCGGATAATCGGGAAATACCCGGGTATTCGGGTAGTCGACGAATTTTAGAGGATTAAACGAAACCATGAAAATGTCAACACCTGGAACGTAAAAAACCGTTTGGTTTGAGAATTTGTATCGGAATGGTCAAATGGTCTATTTGCACAATGTACAATATGCAAGAAAGAGAGTTCGTACAATCATTCGACGTCGGCTTTAAATAAGCACCTGCGTTACGTGCATTCACTAAAGCCAAGAGAAGACTAAAATACTGTAGCTTTGCATTTGTAAAATTTTCTAATAGGTTAAGCAGTAACTTACTTTGAATTTGAATTCATCGCTTTGGGCCCTAAATTGGGCTTGTGTGATAAGTGGTGGCTCAGTGATGACATTGAGTTTCCGTACGAAAATATTTCGCCGAAAATATAACACTTTATCACAAAAAAAATCCCATATGCAACTTGGCCGTTGAGACGACATTGAATGAAGGGTTATCTGACATTTTTGATCATGTTACCTTTTGTTTCACTATATTCCTGATACGAGAAACTTACCCGGGTACCCGAATATTACCCGACTACTCGGCTATCCGGGTACCCGATATTTAGGTTATTACCCGGGTACCCAGGTACCGGACTAATACTCGTGCTCTCGGTTACTCGGGTTACCAGGTATTGACAAAGTCAGAGCCCTAATGCTCAGCAAATCCTTCGTTAAGGTATAATTAAGTCTTATTACTCAAGGGAACCGGTTTATAAATATTTGAAACTATGAATGCATTTAATGATCAGTTTAACACAATTATTTTATTCAGTTTTACATAAAATAGGAATTGTAACCTCCTAACATCCTTAAACTCTAAAAGTCTTGTTACAGTCTTAAAGATTTAAACTTTTCTTAAGTTTGAACACAAGAATTTTGTTTTGCCGTGCTAAAGAAAACCTTATACAAGTGTCATTATCATTTAGATTGACTTTATCATTGTACAGTACGTAGCACAAATTACCGCTAAGCTTTAAAATTAACTTTGGAACCGTTGATAATAGAATCAAAGAATAAAAAACACTTTAAATTTAGAATGTAATAAACTGAAATAACTGGAAGATCTTTGATTTCTTCTATTACAGCTCAGTAGTATAATTTATTTATCTACTATGGTGATTATCGCTACGATTTAAAATAAGTTTAATAAAAGAAAATTATTTTCAAAATAAAATGAAAGGAAATTTTAAACAGTAACTGAGAAACTATTTGACGAATAAGTACTGTATAACTAATCCAAGTTTGTACTAGCTACGTGACCAGGCTTAAATTCGTAGCCCTGAAAAATGTTAAATTGAGTCATCTGATCTTATCTTCACTGGCTTCATCATCATCATCATCATCATCATCATCTGACTTTACCTTCACTGGCTGGTTCATCTTCTAATCTTGCCTCCATTGCCTTAGTCCGAGATCCCACTGCATTTTTTGGCAGGTGAGAAGTTAAGATGATAAAAAATAGTGGAACTGAAAGCTGACACGTGGACGATTAAGAAAGTACCCCTTTGCCAGCGCCAAGTCGGTCAAAGGTGCGATAAAATCGCATTCTTAGCGGCAAATTTATTCAATAATCACCTGTTGTTTATTAACGCAATGAAATCTTTTCCACATTGTAGGGGACAATTAGTGCTTTCAGAAAATGTGGTATTGTCACCCCCTCCCCTCCCCAACCGATCAAGGACCCCCGGCAAAGGGGCCTAATGTGCGTGATTGCAGTTAACTTAGTGTATATCTTGAGTAACACGATGATACAAAAACTAAATGAAAGCTGAAATCCCTCTGTAAAGGAAAAACTCAAAAACTTATTGCCAAGGCTCAAGATGACAGAAATATGCGGCAAAGGTATTTCTTTACGGAATTTATTTGCTTCTGCTGCAATATTTCAGATGGGCGGACACCTAAGAAGAGTCTTCATCTTCGTTGGTTCACGGTGTTTAGTTACGGTATTTAATTACGCTGTTTAGTCCAGTCTTGTCTAGTTCGCTGTCTACTTTGCGTAAAAGTTAAAATGAAGTGTTATGTTTGTGAGAAAGGTGACTGAAATTTAGTGAAATTCAGTGATGACTGTGTTAAAACAAAAAGACAGAGATGACTTTGAAGCCTTTTTCTAAGATGATAGTAATATAAGTAAAAAGATTAATATTGCTGAAGATTGTAAATATTTATCATTTATTAATGTAAATGTCTCATGATAAGACATATTCTCGTAATTATTTTTAGGAAATCACAGCTTTTTATCAATGTCATGAGGTTGCTGGTGTACATGAAAGTGTACACGTGCAGGCTGGTGGAAAAGGTGACACTACTGTACTTGAACAGGTAAGATTTTTAAAAATTATTCTGCGAAAAGTGCTTTTTTGAATATCTTGTCCCAAATTCATCAGTATGGTTGACAATTACTTGTTGAAAATGACAATTGAGGTATTTCATTTTAGCTTCTAAACTGATATGAATTTATTTTTTGTACCTAATAATTAGTGTTTTTTGTTTTTTTTCTGTTTTTTTTTGTTTCTTTTTTGCAGGATAGTTTTCTTCATAGTTTCAACTTAATCTTTATCCTCGCAAATGTTAAATTCTTTTTCTCCCTTGACTGGTAAATCTGTATAACTTGAAAATTGTTTTTTTTATTCAAATTTTTTAAATTTAAATCAGTAATTTCTTTTTTTTAACAATCATCATTACATTTAAAAATTCCTGTCTTCGGTTGAAGAAGGAGCTGTGTCAATAAGAATTCGCTCTTCTTTGGCTGCAAATTTGAAGAAAATTCGCCTTTTGGATTTTAAAGTGCAATCATTCGGTTACTAATTCAGCTATTTGGATTACAGATATTAGGTATTTAGTATAAAATGTTACTGTTTTGTAAAAATTCGTCTTTTCGTTTGAAAATTCAACAATTTCGTTTTAATTTTTTCTCGTTATTGCCTGAGTAATGTTTCTTGGCAGAAAATTAATCTTTCTTTTTCAAAACTTGTCTCTGAGTATACAATTCATCTTTTTTGTAAAAATCGCAACTTTTTGTTGATAATTTATCTAGTCTAGTTGAGGATCGAACTACTTTGTTAAAAACTAAGCTTTTTGGTTTCAAATATGAAGTACAATGTTTGCCGTTAAAAATTCCTTTCTGTTGGGAGCGGATGCATAATTGTACTGGAAAATTCAATTATTTCATTGATAATTGAACTATTTTGATGAAAATTCATTTGTTTGTGTGGATATTAACGTTTTTAACTAAAAATATAACTATTCCATTTTTGGTTGAAGACTGATCCTTTTATTTTAAACTCAACAGTTTGGTTGATTTTGCATGAACTTTTCTTTAAAATTCATGCTCTTTGGTAGACAAGAAATCTTCTTGGTTCAAAATTCATTTTTTTGGCTTATAAAGTTGTTTCATTTCTTTTCTTTTTTACTGAAAAACATTTAGTGGTTGGGGATTGGTATCTTCTGGTTCAATTCAAGCGCTTCACAAATTCATTTGAAATTAACATTTTTTTTGTTAAAATATGAACTACAGCATTTTTCGTTGAGAATTACTTTTTTGGGTTAAAAATTTACCTATTTTTTGAAAATTCTCTTTCTCTTTCTCTTTTTGGGTTGGAAATTAATTTCTTTATACTGACAAGTTGACTATTCCAGTTGAAAGTTTAACTATTTTGTTGGAAATTCGTTCTTTATTGCGGTTAGGAATAACTTTTTTTGCTGCAAATTGATCTACTTCATTTTTGGGTAAAAATTTGTCTTCTTCACTAGCAAACTCATGTATTGTGATAAAAATGTGACTGTTTATGTTGACGATTTGTCATATCAGTTCAAAATTAACGTGTTATTTGGGTTGAAAAGTAAATTTTTACACTGACAATTTCACTATTCCGTTTTGCGTTAGAAATTAAACTCTTTAGTTAAGAATTGAAATGCTTTATTCAAAATTCACTCATCTTGAGAGAATGTCAATCTTATCGGTTGACAAGTAATTTTTTGCTTAAACATTGAACAGTTTCCTTGAAATCACCTCTAGGCACTAAAAAACCTGTCTTATTTGAAAAATACAACAAATGCATAATAATTTTTAACGGTATTATTAATTTCAAACCTTACCAAATTAATCATATTACCAAAATCTGTACAAACTTGTACCATGAAGAAATTACTTATCCCTTAACATAGTTGCTGTCTGAAATGGATAAAACAGTTATTTAATATTACATATCAATAGTAATATTTTTAAACATGTAGATATTCACAAAAAGAAAAAAAAACAGTATTTGCAAATAACTCGTGCAGTTGTATAAATGCTTTGGTTCAATTGTTTAAAGAAATGTGAAATACTCTGGACTATGAAAAATGATAAGTGAGTAACACTTATAATTGTCAGGGCATTTTTTCGCAGTATTTAAGTAGACACCCTGCTCATAATATTTCTTGAAAATTAAACTACTCCACTTGAAGAATCATCATTTCACTGGAAAGTTCATCACTTTGGCTTGAAATTACTTTCCTTACCTGACGATTGAGCTCTTTCATTTTTTGTTGAAACTTTACATTCTTTAGTTCAAAATTGAAGAATTTTTCTGTGTTGTATACTTTCTTTCACAAAGTATTTGGGCAAATATCCGAGAGCATCATTAAGAAGCTTATACTGCCGTCCGTGATGGCACCGCACAGCTTTCTATCGCGGCAGTAATATTTACTACACTGTACACCTGCTTCTCTTCTGAACCTTTACGCTTACCTGGGACCTCAAGCACAGCTGTCCTTTATCACTTTACCTGGCGCATAATCTATGTCTATAGCAAGATCTGTTGGCAATGTTAGATTGCTACAGAAACGGTCACATTGAGTGGCTACTCAGATACAATCTTCGTCTTAGCTGCAGTCTATGACTTTATTGTTTCCTCAGCCACTGTTAAGCCGTCACCGTCTTCAAATTTTACATAGCTTTATGATTATTTATGGCCCATAAATTCATCTTTGTTGACGGGAATCCTCACTGAGTACTCCGGAAAAGTTCGTCGAATCGACTTTTGCACACCCAATATTTTTTTATTCAGTGACACTGAATGCGTTCATAAGTTTATAATAACAAAGCATTCAATGAGTCCGTACATGTGGTACTTTTCCACCCTCTGTAGTTGGTACTCGATCCGCGTTTCTTTTGAGAAAGAAACGTTTCATCCAAAATAGATGAATTCTAAGAAAAAAAATCAATTAACATAGTAAGTAATATTTCAAATATATTTCTTTCTAAAACATGACTTTCTAATTATTGTTTTTATTTTCATTTACTGTTCGTGTTTCGATTTATTATTTGAATTTAAACTTCATCTCTATGCTTAAAACCGAATTTTCGAATTAAAAGTTTAATTGCTACAGTTCAAACTTGAACTATTTCCTTAAAAATTTATTTCTTTTCGGTTCCAGTTCCTTTTTTTAGTTTCAAAAGTAAACTATCACTGGGCCTCAAAACTCAACATTTTTTGGTAGAAAACATATGTATTTTGTTGATAATTCGTCATTTTTGGTGCTGAGTGAATTTTTCTTTTACGTTTAGTTCTTTTACTATATACAAACAATTTTGTGGCTATCAATTTATCAGTCATTGATAAATTATCACTTTTCCTTAAGATTTAGTATTTTATTAGTTGAACGGTTTATTCTAAAATTAAAATGATGAACTAATTTCTTAGTACTGTTATTGAACCGGCACCGAAATAGGTGAATTGTCTGGGCAAGAGGATGACTTCCCAACGGATAATGTCATTCTAGAGATTTGGATAAAAGTCAATATGGATGAACATCTCTGCCCAATAAAATTCCCTTAATGCAATGTGAAGATGTACATAGAAGTATTATACTTATCGCAGGGAGAATGAAGAACGTGTACACCAACATGTGACGTATAAGATTTTGAACCCATGCAAACAAGTACGCCGAGAAATGTTGTACAAAAAGAACCTCTTACTGCATCCAACTCGGCGTCGACATCTACCTCGGCATCGAAATCGACCTCGGCGTCAACATGGACATCGGCATCCACATCGACCTCGGCGTGAATATCCACAAATCCATCAGCGGTGGCACATGGAGTATGCATTTTTTATTCTACCTATCAAAAGCGAGTAAGTAAACATATTAGGATTACTGCTTCTGTATGTAAATCACCGGATACGCAAAAAAAATCCATCAATTCGCGGACGAATTGCAAGACTCGTCCATCCTACGTATTTTAGAGTCATCGACAGACTTTTTTTATCATCGACAATGTTATGCGACGTATTATAGGAAATGCGGGAACAATATCGACAAAGTGTACGCAGCGAAATCGAAGGGAACGTGGCATTTGAAAAGGGAAGTTCACAAAGCTGCTTTCGAGGCTATTTTAAGATTCATCGACAGCGAAATTTTGAAAAAGGAAGATATTTTCTTTCTCGTTGATCTGCATAGTCAGTACAAAGCCCTTTTGCTTGAATTTTCCGGCAATATATTTTGTAAGGAAGATTAGGAGGATTACAAGGCCGACGATCTGCAGGATATGATCTTGGAAGCATACGGGGACGTCATAATGATTCAAACTTCCGAACCAATTCATCACAAACGTATTGTTTTCAAAACAGATATAGATATTGGCCGCTTGATGAGTGACAAGGTTGTTACAAGCACTGTAGATAGTAAAAAAGCAGATGCATGTGAAATAAGGAACGCTGTGAAAACAATGCGTATAAGAAAGCTTGCTGATAAATTGCAGGTGGAAGATATCCTTGAAGGAGAATGTGACGTTCCCGAGATTCTATTCGAATTCATGTGCAATCTTATTCAAGAGCCTGACGTTCGCAGAAAAAATTGCGATAAAGATTACGTTAAAATAAAATCGTTATGTCACGATATTATTTATATGATTACTTGCGGTAGAGTCAAACCATTGAAACAATTGATGCTGGGTTTGGCAATGAAGTCTTTAACGAGTAGCAGGAAAGTAGTGACAATACTGAATAGTTACGGTCACGCAGTTGGTTATAATCTTGCTGCAGAATTGGAGACGGAAATGACGTTCGCGGCTTATGACGAAAATAAGTTTATTCCGGCTGGCATATCTACTAATGAGGGACTCAGTTCGCACCTCGGTTTCGACAACTACGATCGTTTCGTAGATACTTCCACCTGGAAAGACACGTTGCACGATACAGAGGGAATCATTTATCAATTTCCTCCAAAGATAGATTCAGGTGTATAAAATTCGCAAACTGCCGTCGAAGTCAATTCGCTTTGTGAAAATTCAGGAAGCAATGTTGCACTTAATCCGCTTTCTGAAATCTCAGGAAACGTAACTCGCGCTTCGTTTCGTGAAAATCCAGAAAGAGGTGCCACTGTTGATCCGCTGCTAGAAAATTCAGAAAAAGTTACCCCAAGCGATCCGTTGCCTGAAGATTCAGAAAGCGCTGCCACATGCGATCCGCTATCGGCAGATTCAGAGACAGATAACGTGAGCACAGTACATGCCGCAAAAGTCAGCTCGGTACCTCATAAAAGACGGAAATTCGGCGAGGCAGTATCTGCCTCAGATCAATCAGTCTCCTACTTTCGATTCCATAGCTCCCAGGTTTGATAATGTCTTTATTAAGTTAGGTGCATTTCATTTGCAGCTCGCAAATTTCAAAGCAATTAGGAAATTTATTGATCCTTGCGACATAGTAGACATTTTAATTCAATCGGTAGTTCTAGTTGGAAGTTCAGTAAATTATTTTATCGATAGAAAACATTTTAATCGATGTAAAAGAATTCACACACAAATCTCTGTGGCATTGTAGACTTTGCATTTTTAAAGATTCATGACTAAACATGCATAAAGTTTGAAAAACCGTCGTTTTAAAGAAGCTCTTGTGTCAGGATATGTTGGTGGATGATTTAAAAGCTGCGATAAAAGATCCCGTTGAACCTCAGGAACCCTTGAGCTTGTCCCCTTTCTGCAATATGTCTTCGATCAATATGAAGAGTTCTGTTCGGTAACTGCATAGTAACTCAGGTTTTGGAGATAGATCAATTCTGACTTTTCCACAAGAAAGTGCAGATCAAAACTATAAAGAACACTGAAAAACTCAAAAAATTTATTTTCCTACTTAAGGTCCCTTTTATCGTGAGGGGTCACACACACAAATATATGTATATGTTATATATGTGTATAAATGTGTACAAATATGTGTATATATGTATATATAAAGGATTAAATAACCAACGCAGGGTTCCACGGGGAGCAAATGTCATCTCAAAATGACACACACTCCCCGTAATACCGCGGTAAATCAAACCCATGGCCACGTCTTATGACTGTGAGATGGGTGGCCACACACACACACACACATACACACACACACTAATGTCTCGTCATATTATGCGAAGAAAAGGTTTTACTACTTTTTCCATACTTTGGGATATTTCCACCTGAATTCATCTAAATAAGTAAGAAAGGAATACGTATGTCCAAGAATTTGTAAAGGACAACGATATATTACTTTTATTCGTTTGCATACAAATTGTATATATACTTAGTTTATGTGTATTTTAGAATGTACATATATAAATGCCGTACAAAAGTTTACGACCTACTCTGTTTTAACAACGGCAAAATTTCTCCTAATTTTGATTATGTCAGAGCTAAAATTTGTTCTTCCCGAAGGGTTAAATGCTCTCAAAACACTGTATAAAATTAGTCCAAGATGATGCCAATAAAAGGTTTTTACGCCGGTGTCTGTATGTCTTTCTGTACCTCCGTCTGTTAACACGATAACTTTCGAAAGAATAATCGGACTGCATTGAGCTTTGGCAGACCTTTTTAAGGCTTGAAAAGAGGAGAAGAGTTCGTTAATCAGCCTTAATGACCCAAAACTCAAAAAATTAGGGACATTTTTTACTTTGTGAAGAAACTTTTTGGCAGAAAAATAAATTTTTAAGGGCAGTTCTGGATAGCTGTCATAAAACTCTACAAACCATCTGAATAATATTTATCCCGTTGACCAATATATCGACGTGTCTACATATTCCTCAGAAAGCTGTAACTAACAAATCCTGATCTCTTTTTCTGTCCGAATACTAAATTTTTTTACATTATCATCAGAGAAGGTATTATATTTGTGTAAAATTTGACCCTCCCCGGTTTTTGTCATATGTCTACGTTTTGAAACCCCCTGAACCCAAAAAAATGGTTTTCGCGAATGTGTCTGTAGATTTTTTTTTTGTTAGCACGATAACTTTCGAAAGAATTAACAAATTGGATTGGCCTTTGGTATACTCTTTTACTGTTCTAAAATGAAGCTCAGGTTCGTTATCCAGCCATTTTGAATAAAAATTCAAAAAGTTACAACATTTTGAAAATTTTTGGAATCACTTTTTTTCCAATTTGCAAATAGTATGTACGGATATTTATAGTACTAAGATAAGCGAACAATTTATTTTTATGGCATTTTTCGATAAAATAAAAATTATTAGACTTAGAGCGTTTTTAAAGTTCAAAAAATCAAAAGAAAATGAAGATTTTAAGCCAAAAAACGCCCGATTTTAAAAAAAGTCAAGCGGAGAAAAACATTTCTTTTTGATAGCTCTACAATATTGGCATAAAAACTTTTTGAATTTTTTAAGAAAATTAAAAATTCAAATTTTCCCACCAAAAAAACGAGAGATATGAAGAAATGTTCGATAGAAAAATTATTGGCCTTAAATAGATCTATAAATTTTCTTTTGAACATTTTTTGATAGGAAAGGTAGTTTTCATTTTAATCTTAAGAATTTTGTTTAAAAAATTAAAAATTCAATTTCCCTGCCAAAAAACATGAGAAATGAGAAAATCTTACCAAAAAAAAATGGTTGGCATTAAAAAGATCTACCAATTTTCAATTAACCGTTTTTTGATTGAATAAGTAATTTTCGTTTTAATTGTGAAAAATACTGTTAAAAACTTAAAAACTAATTTTTCTTCACCAAAGACTTTTGAAATAATTATGGGATTGTATTGTTCTTATTCAGCACACTAGAAAGGAAGAGTTCGTTAGCCTGCCATTTTTGATGAACGATTTTAGTTTCATGCATCAAAAAAATCTTTTCGAAAATTAAATAAACCATTTACAATTTCTCCTCTCAAAATCGGTGAAAACCTTGAAAATTTTTTTAATCTAGTAAAATCTTTTTAAAGCAATAAATATGTTTTGAAATTCATTGAAATCGTTTAAAATCCATGGAAGTCGTTCATATCTATTAAAATCTGTCGGAACCTTTAGAAATCTCTTGAAATTCATTGGAATCTATCCAAATATCATGAAATCCTTTACAATGTTTAAAAACCCTCTGAAATCCACTAGAGATCGATGAAATCCTCTACTATCTAGTAAAATCTTTTGAAATACGTAAAAGACATTTTAAATCTTTCAAAGTCCATGGAAATCTTTGAAAATTCTTTAAAATCTGTTACAGTTGTAACATTCTAAAAATTGATTGTTAGAAATCGCTAAAAATCCAGTGAAATCTGATCAAATTCTTAGCAATCTCTTCACATTTTCTAAAATCTTCTACAATTCTTGTTTTCGATTATTTTAGTGACAATTTTCGGTTGAAGCAAAACCGTTGGTTATAACACGCTGCTTATTAAATTAAACATTTTTCCTTGTTATTTGAAAAAGTGTGTGAAATTGCAAATCATCGGGATAATTCGCACTGGACTCGATCTAAGGGTTGGAATAATGCAGCACCATCTTTCAGATTTTTAATCTATCTGACTGGGTCTGGGTCTGGTTTAGCTTTTTACGTCAAAGGGCTAGATTAAATAATTTCCGTACGGGTGTGTTTCTGCACAAATGCTCGCCTGGAAAACGTCTGCAAAATTTTGTTTCGTTTTTGAGATTTTTGGAAAAAAAATAAATTACTGTGATTACGTAATTGATTAGACAATGTTAGAAATCGTTGCAAAAGATCGAACGCGAAGCGCGAGAATCGTGATGAGAATGTGTTCCGTAAGGTCGATAGAACCTTAAGTAAGTTAACTGAACTTGAAATCAAAAACAAAGTTAAAAAAGGCCTGAGCGCTTTGAGACACTTGAACATTATTTAATTTCTAAAGAATAAATAAAATGTTACTGAGTCGCAAGCATAATCGCGAGCCCTAGGGGCGCTCAAACTTATGTTAATAAGAGAGAAATTCAAGTATCCAGCTGAAATTACGGAAAATAATAAAGAATATATTAAAGCATCAATTTCTGCTAAAAGTAAATCATGAGGAATAAACTTGACTCTGCATAAAGCGTGACGAATATTCCGCGAGCCCTAGGCGGGCTCAAACTTGCGAGCGAAGCGCACGATGAGATTTTTTATTTTAGTTTACTTTAGAATGTTTTAGGTTAAGATTCACAATAATTTCTAAGTGATCATCAAAGAAGGCTTCGGTTCTGTGAATGGATTCTTGTGCGTCATGATGAAGACGAGAACTTTTTGCGAAACATCCTTTTCACAGATGAATCCACCTTCGCTTGTGAGGGAATTTTCAACCAGCACAACGTGCACAACTACGTTTATGAAAATCCACACGCTGCGCGAAACCAAGGCTTTCAGCACCGCTGGAAAGTTAACGTATAATGCGGAATATTACATTGAGGGCAACTTAAATGTAAGTTTAAAACTTCATCATTATTTATCTTCACCAGTACTTTTATTTTTGTAAATTAAATTAAAATTATTATCATTTCTGTTTCTTTTCAGGCTGCAACATACTTGCACTTCCTACAGAAAGAGTTGCCGCGTCTTCTACAAGATGCAGGCGTTCCAGCGGAAGAGATGGTGAACATTACGTTTCATCACGATGTTTGCCCAGCACATCGAGGACGAGAAGTCACAGCGCATTTGGATGAAACCTATCCAGATAACTGGATAGGTAATAATAACAACAACATCCTCATGCGCTGGCCTCCAAGATCCCCTGACTTTACGCCCCTCGATTTCTTCCTCTGGGAGGAAGAAAAAAAAGAACAAAAAAAGTCTATTTAACGGAGCCTCCGAATGAGGATGTCGTTCGGGCTAAACTTCAGGAAGCGATCAACGAGATCAACGAGGCAATGCTTCAAGCGGTGCAGTCGAAATTTGTTCGGAGGTCTCAAGCGTGCATCGATGTTGGGGGCGGACATGTTGAGCAACTTAATGTTTAATTCACAAAAAGGACAGAGGGTAAGAAGCGTTACAAGTAAAAAAGCTAAGGGTAATCCACATGCCGTTACCCCAGGCGTTTTTACCTGCGACACTTATTACCCTTTGTATTTTTTGTGTCCATTATACACAGAGAAAACAATTTTATTTTATTTTTTTTTAAATTCCTAAATTAAATTTATTCACTAAATAAATAAATAAATTGAATTCTAAATTATTTTTTTAAAATAATAAAAAAACTCGTTTTCTCTGTTCAAAAACACAAGCTCGCAGGCCGGCTTGTAGCATACTCGTATTCGTAGATGTGCATTTTAAGAGGTTGAAAAATTACTCACGACTGAAGATGAACCTGTCAGAAGGATTGATCCAAAATTTTCTTTTCTTTAACGTTAACCTTGTACATAATTTTAAATGTTATTGTATTATTTTATTGCTATGTTCTTTACTTATCTTTTTTATTTTATTGTTTCAACACTTCCATTTAATTTTACTGTATTATTGTTGTTTAATTTTATTTGACATTTTCCTGTTATCTTAAAGTTTATGTGTATGGATGTTTAAGTTAACTAGTTATTGTTTTTGTTCTAGTTATTGTTATTTAGTTGTTGCTTTCGTAACAATAAATGTAAAAAAAAATTGCAACGAATCGGACAGAATTCTTTTTTCTTATCTTAGAATTGTTGATTTATTTTCAAGAGCGAAAGTTCGTTTAGTTTTCCGGGCTTTAACTTTTTTTTTTGTTACAATGAATGTAAAAATAGTTTTCCAACGACTCGCAAAAAATTACTTTAAGGGGTTCGAAACATGGTTTCTTATCTCAGGCTTGTTGATTAGTTTTCAACAAAAAAGGTCGTTTGGTTTTTCCAAGTTATAAATTTCATTGTTGGTTTTGTGACAATAAATGTTACAAAAATTTTGCAACGAATCGCAAAGAATTACTTTTGGGGGTTCAAAATGTGTTTTCTTAGGCTTATTGATTAATTTTCAAGAAAAAATGTTGTTTGGATTTTCCGAGTTTTAAGTCAGTTTGTTTGTTTTTTAACAATAAATGTAACAAAAATTTTTTAACGAATCGCAAAGAACTACTTTTGGGGGTTTAAAATGTGTTTTCTTATCTTGAACTTGTTGATTTATTTTCAAGACCGAAAGTTCGTTTGGTTTTCCCAGCTTTAATTTTTTTTTTGGTTTGTTACAATAAATGTAACAAAAATTTTGTAATGAATCGCAAAGAATTACTTTTACGGTTTGTTCGCGCCGTACGCGCTCCTAATTCTTATCGATGCACGCGCTTTCTCTTTCTATGGATTTTACCGCGCAGTCGTCGACATCTGCTGACCTTCTGTCAAAAAGATGCGCACTTTGAATCGTTCGAGTAGTTTGGCCTTGCAATAAAGACATTTACGCTAATCCGGATGTTTTGTAGCTCCGACACGTCTGGGAAAAACCCGATCGTAACTCATCGCGGTTCTGTCGCACGTGTGTCAATATCATAAAAAAAGGGTCACCCGTCGCCTGGCCCAAGTGGCCGCGAACGAGTCCGCGCGGACTCGCCGTCGCGGCACTTTTCCTAATCGCCTATTGGATCCCCGCGAAAGGATCCCCGAAAAGATGGGCGGTCCTTCTGTTTTCTCGCGGAAAATGCGCGTCTGTCAAATTAGTCCCGCTGCGGAAATCGTCGCGCGCGGCCGCTCCTGGGACACCGGTCGCCTACCACCTCCAAACCGTTGGAGTTAATCGTTCGCACTCTCGACGTGCTCGTTGCTGTAATTATACG
>JBAGKK010446987.1:0-17594 GCA_037177015.1 Euceroptres primus
GAAATTTGACCTTGAAATGAAGGTTTTCAAGGTCAAGGGTGCGTACAGGATTTTTTTCACTATTTTTTACGTATTCAGCGCCTCAAATTACGTACGAGAATCTTCTCAAAACTCGCCTTATGCTAGAAAGGAAATTTGACCTTGAAATGAAGGTTTTCAAGGTCAAGGGTACGTACAGGAATTTTTTTACTATTTTTTACGTATTCAGCGCGTGAAATTGCATAGAAATACCCACTCAAACCTTCATAAAAAAATTAGACAAATTTTTTACAATGCACTTTTTGTCGCCTGCGGGGGTGGTCGATATATCGACCAGCAGTCAGGTCGGGGACTCTACTTGAGGTATCCAGTGATTATATGGGTAAATTTTGCATTTTATAGGAGGTCGATTTGTACTGAAATTTCCCCGCACCTAAAAGGTTAATGAATTATAGCCCTCCGCATATTTGAAATTAATTCTACATATGACCACCTTCGCGACCTTCACCTAGAAGATCCTGAACCCTTTAGTGGACAAAAAATCGAAATAGTAATTGGAGCCGATTATTATGGCTCGTTTCTGTTGCCAGGGTTGTGTCAAGGACCTCCTGGATCCATAACAGCGCAGTCTACGATATTCGGATGGGTTCTATCGGGTCCTATTCCAAACAAAAATTCGCTGGCAAAGTCGAGTCTCAGAATTGATCATGTTTCAACCTTGTTGGAAATTCATTTCGATCTACAGAGATTCTGGGAATTAGAAGACATTCCGTAGTAATCAATGCTCACCGAAGAAGAGCAGCTTTGCGAAAATCACTTTTCTAAAACGCATTGGCGTAACCAAGAAGGACGTTACGTTGTACGCCTTCCTATAAAGGAAGAATCTCTCGATTCTCTTGGAAAATCATTACCTAGAACCTTATCTACGCTCTACAGGGTAGAACGACTCGCTAAAAATTATAATTTAGTCAAAAAATACGAAAAATTTCTTGACAAGTTTCTTAACTCATATGCGACGACTCTCAGGCGATGGAAAACAAACTCTATTGAGTTGCCCACCAGTATGTATATTTGCCTCATCATCCTGTAATTCGCGAGTCTAGTAGCTCTACTACTGTTCGAGCAGTCTTTAATGCATCCAGCCCCATTTCTTCTGGGAAATCCTTGAATGATTTACTCATGGTTGGTCCAAAACTCCAGAATAAATTAACAGCTGTCATCTTACGATGGCGAAATTACCACTTCGGAATGATGGCAGATATTAGCAAAATGTTTCGTCGAATTCTAGTAGATCCGAAAGATATTGACTTTTAAAGAATAGTTTGTCTCCACGGAGCTTTAAGGCAATTGGTTGAATATCAATTGCTGACCGTTACCTATGGAATGGCGTCATCCCCTTTCTTGGCAAATAGAGTTTTAAAACAATTAGCCGAAGACGATGTCTTGTTTGGATCGGATAATTTAGATCAGGCCTTACAACTGCAAAAGGGACTAACAATGTTATCAGAGAAAGGAGGATTTCATTTAAGTAAATTGTCAGCTAATGACCCTAGGTTAATTAAATTAAATGAACCTATGTCTGAAAACAAGGCAATCAGTTTCGGTGAATATGAAGATAAAACAAAAAACGTATTAGGTTTAAGTTGGTGTCCAAACTCGGACTGCTTTTTATTCTCGGTAAACACGCAACACGTTGAAGTTGCTACGAAACGAATAGCTCTTTCTCTTATAGCCAGACATTTTGATCCTCATGGATGGTTAGCTCTCATTATCATTTTAGCAAAAATGTTCATACAGGAGCTCTGGCTTAAAAATTAGATTGGCATGAAACACTTCCACCAGATTTACAAGAACGCTGGAATCAATATTATACAGAGTTACCTTTGCTAAAAAATCTAAAAATTCCGCGATTGAACAAACTGAGCGAAAACTTACTATCTGTGCAATTACATGGATTCGCTGATGCTTCTACCAAAGCCTATGGGGCAGTAGTTTATTTAAGAGTCGTTGACCATGGGCAAACTATTCATTCAACTCTTCTAATAGCAAAGTCAAAAATAGCTCCCATTTTGACTACCAGTATTCCCCGATTAGAGCTGTGCGCAGCCTTACTATTAGCTAAGCTTTTGAAACCAGTTGAGAAAGAAATTAAATTACAAACTAATTCCATGTATTGTTGATCAGATTCGACTACTGTATTATCGTGGCTTAGTAAACTACCATCCACCTGGCCTACATTTGTAGCAAATAGAATCTCCTTGATACAATCAAGTATTCCTGAGGCTAAGTGGAACCATGTTCCAACAGCATTAAATCCTGCAGACAGTGTCTCTCGAGGTGTTACTGCAGAAGAATTATTAAATCATTCGCTGTGGTGGTACGGACCTCCTTTTTTAAAACAGGCTTCTGAAAATTCGCCAAGTATGTCAGCAGAAGATTTAGAAAGAGAAAGGGAAAAATGTCTGTCGACTTACGCAAAAAATATCAAGTCAAAATTAAATCAAAAGGAGGTTCATCTCAATGTTCTTAAAATAAAGAAATCTTCCTTGGAAAAACTCTCGAAAAGAGTTCCATCCTGGCCAAAACTAGTTTGAACAACTGCCCTTTGTTGTCAGTTTATTTATCTTCTTATTAATCGCTGAAAAAACCTAAAGATCGATTTCTAACGTGTAAAGAAATTAATAGAGCAAAGACCTTCTGGTTTAAATTTCTTCAAACCCAAGAATCTTCAATAGAAATAAAGGCTCTTCAGAATAGTAATTCCTGCAATCAAGCTAGTCCTTTAAAAAGGATATGCCCATTTCTTGATATGGATGGGCTCTTAAGCGTAATAGGACGTTTGGAAAACGCACCTATTCACTATGAAAGGCCTGCACAGCAAGGAGAAATTCCAGGAATTTTCTTCGAAACTTCTCAAAAGCTAGATGGATCATTCCCACCACCACTGCTCTCTCCTCAGGTTCAGAGAGCACGGGTGGTGGTAATGTCGCGTGGTCTCTCATCATCATTTCCTCACTGCCATGACGTAAATGTGTAGGTCCAGTGCCGTTAAGATGAATCTAAGCAGGCGCTTTGGGCACTTTTGTGTAAAACAAACATATGTTATAAAAATCTAAAATATGCATTTTAAGCGTAACGAAAATGTGTTAGCAATTACATTTTTAATGTAACTCACATTAAAATGATTTGAAAAATTTTTTTCTGTTTGTTTTGTATCAAAACATTTGTTTTGATATATTATATTTATTGCTAGATTTACAAATTTACAAAGGAAATATCATTAATGTTTGCAATACTCAACATTTCTTACAATTCCGGAACTCATTTTAAAGATAATTGCATATAGAATTGGGAGTAATTTATTTGAAAATTTTTTCTGCTAAGAAAAATTCTCTTCTTACTGGTTGCAACAAACATTTAATTTTTTACAGCTATTTTAGAGAAAAGAAACATCTTTGCGTTATTAATGAAAGAGGAACTTAGTGTCTACGGTACTGAGCTCTGAGGAGAGAGCTAAGGAGAGACGAGAGACCACGCGAAAACACTACCAACCGAACTTCTCTCAGCCTGAGGAGAGAGCAGTGGTGAGAGAAATGCCACATCTGGCTTTTGAGAAGCACACCCCTTACTGTGCAGGTCTGCACTATGATACCAAACATCCGATAATATTGCCTAAACATCGTCTTACGAATTTAATAATAGAACAGGCGCATCTTAGATCATTACATGGTGGTCCTCAGCTCACTCTGCATATTTTGCGACAAACTTTTTCGATACTAAAGGCGCGCGACTCAGTTCGTCATATAATTCACCAATGTATTACTGGTGTTAGATAAAGAGAAAAAATTCCATCTCAAATGATGGGTAACTTACCCACTGCTAGAGTGACAAGATCGAGGCCGTTCGAACATAGTGGTCTGGATTATGCAGGACCTATTCTCGTTAGATTATGTATTGGACGTGGTTATAAATCACATAAAGCTTATATAGCTCTTCTTGTCTGTTTAGCCACAAGAGCTATAGTTGAAAACCACACACTCACAATCGAAGAAATGTCCACCCTTCTCTGTCAGATAGAGGCAAGTCTTAATTCCAGGCCAATATCTCCAATTTCAGACGATGTAGAAAGTCTGTCTTACACAACTCCAGGCCATTTTCTTACAGGTTCCCCTTTGCTTTCTGTACCAGAACCATCAGTCCTTGATTTGACTGAAAATAGACTGTCTCGATGGCAGTTGGTGAAGCGATTAAACGAACTAATTTGGAAAAGGTGGTCTCTAGAATATTTTCAAAGCGTTCAAAATCGGTATAAGTGGCAAAATCAAGAATCGAACATTAAGGAGGGAAATCTAGTTCTTCTTCGGGACGAAGATAATCCT
Organism: Euceroptres primus; assembly: GCA_037177015.1. Lineage (NCBI taxonomy): Eukaryota > Metazoa > Arthropoda > Insecta > Hymenoptera > Figitidae > Euceroptres > Euceroptres primus. The sequence continues at coordinate 4,359 of JBAGKK010446987.1, forward strand.
CCCTGTAAGTGGAGTTTAGGCCGAGTCATTACTGACCATCCCGGTCAAGGCGGTATAGTAAGAACAGTAGTAGTTAAAACCGCTAAAGGTGTTTATAAAAAACCGCTTGTCAAATTATGCTTATTACCGATTAATAAAACATTAGAACTTAAAGATGTTTAAAACTAATTGCTCATGGCGGGTGGCGTTGCCACAAATGAAAGTTACTATTTTCAGAAAGAATATTAAAAGTTATATTTATATGAATAAGTATTAATTTCATTGCACTATTTACAGCAAACTCTAACTAAATTTACTATATAAAATATTGTATTTTTTCGAGCTTTTATTACTTTAGTTGGTAATAATTATTTCGATTTCTTCATGACTCATCAGACCTTTGATAAGTTATACACATTCATATAATGTTAATAAAAATGAAATTTTGAGTAAGTGACAGAGATTTGATGTGTTTCGTTCTTTTTGGTATAAGAAGGAGGTGGGCGGTATGTTTACGCAGTGAAAGGTAATTCGTACGATCTGCCTGAGTGACGTATGAGTGTGACGTATTCATTTTCTTCCTAATTATCGATCGGTCGAAATGCCGATATTTTCAGTACAAATCGAGAGAGATAAGCGAAAGCCTCGTGCGTGCGGAGCCGGTATAACCAATTTTCACAATGAGGGAAATAATTGTTCTAATCTACATTGAAATACTTCTAACAATTAGTGTAATAACGATTAAACCATAATTATTGAGTTATTTTCATCAATAAATTGGAGTAAGTGAAAGTGTCTGCCTTCTCAATGACTTCACCTTCTGAGAAAATTGAATCGCAAAGTATTCATTTAAAACTAAAAGCAAATTACAGTCCGCTCCTGAACACTATGCAAATAAATTATTTACACTTATATCTATCTCTCACAAAAACTTCGCGGATATACTTTGCGTGATTTTCCTCTAAATCGCGTTTAAAATTTTATCTCGACCGACCTCGATCTTTGACAGACTTAACCAAAGTAGGTTTGCTTCACTTTGCTTTACCTACTTTGGTTAAATCTGTCAAAATCGGTCGGTCGAGACAAAATTTTCAACGCGATTTGAAAGAAAACCACGCAAAGTACACCCATGAGGTTTTTGTGAGTGATAGATATAGGTACTAATAATTTATTCGCATAGATACAACTTTTTTTTAAAATGTATATTCGGAAATACGCGGGTTTGAAAATGGTGTTTTTTGATAATTTTCAGGTTTTCGAAGACGAAAATCTGGAGGAATAAATTTTGATGAGCAATTTTACTGCATATCGTGCAAAAGGCTGGTATTAATCTTTGTTTTAAAACAAGTTTTAAAATTTTCGGTTGTGTATTTTGCTTATAATAAATCAAACTTTACGAAAATAACACATTTTGACAGGTCACTTCAAATACATTTTTTCTCTCCTATTTCAACTATAAATCCAAAATAGCATTATAGATAATACATTTAAATCATCCCTAATCGTACTGTTTTTCTCTGCTTAATTTTGAATAAATAACTTTAGTAATTGATTCATTTTAAAAATGACGTACTATCACCATGTTTCACACGTCCACATGTTTTCCAAAAAATTTTCTGGCTTAAGGTTATACGTTAAACGACTTTGGAAATGGCCGACTGTCTTCGAAATTTTTCTAAGTCAAACCCCCCAATTTTCCGGCACTGGAAAATATGTATATTTAATTTTAATTTTTATTGAGATGAAATTAGATTATACTTACGAGTACTGTCATTGTCCCGCAGTCGATAAAATTTTGTAAATTGTTGATGGGACAAAGTTTCGACTGAAAGTATTTCAGAAATTCTGAGGAAGCAGACGAAAATTTAGAGAGATGGTCGATAGGAGAAGCAACACTTGACAAAAGTATATTTTCTGCACAACACCGACACTTTTGACGAAATCGGAGGGAAGGCCCAAAATTCCAAGACTTTATTCTTTTTTATTAGAATAAGAATTTGGTCATTTATTGCGATAAACGGCGTCAAATGGCATATTGTTGAGTTTATCGGATTTGTTGCGATAAACGGTATCAAAATCGAATATTAGGAAGTCAATTCTACATCAATAATATGGCTCTGAGCCCAATGAGGCTTACGGTCACGTTTCCCGTTCCCGGCCTCATTGTGCTCAGCGCCATATTATTGATGTAGAATTGACTTCCTAATATTCGATTTTGACACCGTTTATCGCAACAAATGACCAAATTCTTATTATTATAATAAAGAATAAAGTCTCGGAATTTTGGCTCTGCCCTCCGATTTCGTCAAAAGTGTCGGTGTTGTGAGTGAAAATATATTGTTTGCAAGTGTGATCAAGTTTCGTTTGCTTCGAATGAATTCAGACTTCAGATTTTCGATCTCCCTTCTGCTGGATTATGACTTCTCAAGATTCGATTTTGACGCCGTTTATCGCAACAAATGACCAAATTCTTATTATTATAATTATGGCTCTGACTTTACCAATACCCGGTAACCCGAGTACGCGGGCGAGTAACCGAAAGCACGAGTATTACTAGGGTACCCGGATACTCGGATAGTCGGTTAATATTCGGATACCCGGGTAAGTTTCGGGTATCAGGAATATAGTGAAACAAAAAGTAACATGATCACAAATGACAGATAACCCTTTATTCAATTCGTCAGCATGTCGCCTCAACGGTTAAGTTGAATATGGGAATATTTTGTGATAAAGTGTTATATTTAAGGGAAAATATTTTTGTACGAAAACTCAATGTCATCACTAAGCCACTACTAATTACACAAACACAATTTAGGACCTAAAGCGACGAATTAAAATTCAAAGTAAGTTACTGCTTAACCTATAAGAAACTTTTACAAATGCAAAGCTACAGTATTTTAGTTTTCTTTTGGCTTTAGTGAATGCACGTAACGCAGGTGCTTATTTAAAGCCGACGTCGAATGATTGTACGAACTCCCTTTCTTGAATATTCTGCATTATGCAAATAGACCATTTGACCAATCCGACACAAATTCTCAAACCAAACTTGGGTTTTCACGTTCCGGGTGTTGACATTTTCGTGATTTCGTTTGATTTTCTAAAATTTGTCGAGTACCTGGATATTACTCGATTACCCGGGTTCCCGAGTTTTCGGTTATTACCCGGGTACTAGTGTAATATCCGTGATCTCAGGTCCTCGAGTATCCGAGTAAATATACAACTACCCACTATGAAGTCCTAGGCCTAATTATAATAAAGAATAAAGTCTTGGAATTTTTGGCTTTGCCCTCCGATTTCGTCAAAAGTGTCGGTGCAGTCAAAAGTGTTGTGCAGAAAATATATTTCTGTCAAGTGTTGCTTCTCTTATCGACCACCTCTTTCTAAATTTTCGTCTGCTTCCTCGGAATTTATGAAATACTTTCAGTCGAAACTTTGTCCCATCAACAATTTACAAAATTTTATCGACTGCGGGACCACGAAAGTATCCGTAAGTATAATTTTATTTCATCTCAAGAAAAATTAAAATTAAATATACATATTTTCCAGTGCCGGAAAAATTGGGGGCGGGGGGTGGACTTAGAAAAATTTCGGAGCCAGTCGGCCATTTTCAGAGTCGTTTAACGCATACCCTTAATGAAAAATAATTTATTATGCTTAAAATACACGAATCGACTCTAGAAATATAAGAAATAATTATAGACCAATTAAAAAATTTTTCTAAAATATGACCGCAATCGTTCTCAGATGATCATTCATAGAGTGACCCCCTAATAAGTTGAACGAATTGCACAGAAATTCATTTTTAAATTAGGGATTACGAGCCTTTTAGTGAATTTCAAGATTTTGTATTAATATTAGATGTAAAGCTTATAAATCATTATAATTTTTTATCGAGAACTCATTCATGACTTTTTTTCAGTTTATTTTGTCTCAATAATTGTGCAATGTTTACATATGTTATGATTTGAAACTTACCATTTTGTAGGTTAATGTTTTTATTTTTCATAACGTTTTGCCATTCGGCACGATGCTGTTCATTGCGACGAAATCAAAAAAGTGGATATTCGAATTTTTACGTTGTGTTTTTCGACATCCTGCTACTGCACAATTTAACGGCATTTTATCTGAACATGACATTTAAAAAAATAAATCATTCATATATAATTTTCGAAAACGAAGAATACAAAAATTAAATTTTTTAGATATCTGTAAGCAGTTCATACAGTTATAAATTTATAATAATGAACTATAATTTTTAATTTTTAAAGTATTTAAATATTGCAATTGTTTACTATGCAAATTTAAATGAAATAAATTATTAATTAATAATCAATAATAAATTACTTAATAATTAAATAATTAAATTAATGAATAATTAATAATTAAATTACTTACTGCTTTTCTTGGCAGATAATTCACTTATTTATAAAAAATTTATAACTAACGCACACACTGCAAAATATACAATATTTTTTCTAAATGTATCACACAGGTAGATCTCCAGCAACTTTGAAAGCTAAAGTCATACTGAAATGCACTGCCACTTTGTAAAGTGGCAGTGCTTCAGAAAAATTCCAGGTAATATCTTTTATCTGCATAATTTACTATCTGCATTGATATGCAATCGTATTCGACGGTGACTTGCCCCCTATTGCGTTTAAGGCATTACAAACGAAATTTTCGCTGGGTAAGATCTCCCGGCAAGCTATTAGTGTTTATCGGCTTCGAAAACTAACTTTTTTGATGCGAATATAGACTAATATTCCTAATCTCTACGAGAAAGTGAAATTAATATAAATAATGAATGAAAAATGAATTTTAAAAAAGTAATCCAAAAATAATGTTCACAATAGCAATAAATTGTAAGACATTATTCAAAAAGGAGGAAAATTATCCAGATTCTATTTTTAAAACAGTTTCGCGGAAGTGAATTAAAATAAAATATTGGAAGAGCGTTTCTAATCCATTTCACACGTTGTTCAAGTGTTGCTTTCTCCAAGTTTTCATTTTCTACAGATGCATATTTCTTTTTTCTAAATTTGAAACAAAATTTTAAACTCAGAGAAAGCAACTGCTGTGAATTGCATTTCAAATGTGGCAGTACGACCAATCCAAAATGGCGGCGGATGGAGGAACTCCAGTTCGGACGATTCTGAACCGCCGAGTGATCAGACCATGTTAGTTGGATCATGTTGCAGTCCGTCAGTTTCCAACCAGCTCGCAATCGGCAAGGAAGTCCGCTACCAGCTAGCAACCCGAGCAGACCTGCCTCTCGCTCAGAATCTTCGTCCGCGCAATTTGTAATTCACATCAATTAAATAAAATATTGAATTCTTTTCCACCGAAAATCCTGCGTCTTTTTCTTCGCGAATCCTGAAACCATTCCGCCGCCTCTCAGGAAAAATTCTAGAAAGTGACACCTCGGCCAATCCACGTTGGCTTAGTCCACTCAGTACCGACATCCTAGCCATGTCCAGTCCTTCCAAGCCTGCCCTTGGTCCTGCAACCGTAAGTGACCAATAAAAAGGTCCTCTCTATCCGATTCCTTACATTTTTTCTTGATTGTCCTGAAAATCGCTTCTTACCATCGCTTGCTCAGCATACTCTTCCTTACTCACTCTACTCTCCCTACTCGCTTTCATATCTTTCGGTCCTTTTGAAAGGATTTGAGATAGTCTCCCTTTTTTGCTTTCTTATCTTTCGGTCTTTTTGACAGCATTGGAGATAACCTCTTTTGCTTTTCTATCTTTCGGTCCTTTTGACAGAATTGGACATAACCTCTTTTGCTTTCCTATCTTTCGGTCTTTTTGACATGATAGGAGATAACCTCTTTTGCTTTCCTGTCTTTCGGTCCTTTTAACAGGATTGGAGATCATCTCTTCTTGCTTTCTTATCTTTTCGGCCTTTTGACAGGATTGGAGATAATCTCCCTTTCTTATATTTCGGTCCTTTAACCAGGATTGGAGATAATCTACTTCCGTTTTATCATCTTTCGGTCCTGTCCGCAGGATTGGAGATAAACCGTAAATTGTCTGCCTGTCTTTCGGTCCTTTAAACAGAATTGGAGACAATCCGTTTTCGTCTCCTTATCTTGCGGTCCGCTCGCCAAGATTGGAGATGCTTCCCTTACTCCCTTCCTTTCCTTCAATCCTACCGCATTTTTTAGGACCCCCCCCCCATGTGTGTCAGTAATAACCCAATAAACCGACATATCACCAAGTGGATAAAAACTTCAGGGACAGGCTTCTAAACATTTATAAACACCTTCAAATCTAATAATATATTACGTAACTAGGGGAGAAAGGCAAAGATTTCAACGAGTGTGAGGTTATCACACGAGTTGACATCGTTGCCTTTCTCCACAAGTCACGTGTAACATTTTTCATAACACCTAAATTGAAAATTCGACTCGATGCCTGTACAGCGAGGCGAAAGTAGCAGTTTCAACCGTAGGGTTAAAAGTAAAAACAGCTGACAGAAAATGTAATTTGTGATATGACTCTACTGTTAAGCAGTTTCTGTCAGTTATTTTTTATTTTTAACCCTAGGGTTGAAACTGCTACTTTCGCTCCGCTGTACATGCATCGCAAGACGAATTTTCAATGTAGGTATTATGAAAAATATTTATCTCTATTCATAATTTTTAGATCCTTTAACTCAATACAAATAACTCGTATGATTATCAATCATTTATAAAATTTTGTTGTCATTATTTCTCAATTTTAGTTTGTGAATCTGTATTTGGGGACAGGTTACCGAGTGGATATTTTAACTATATTTTAATTGAGTAGTGACATGTTGGAAGACATGTCGTATTTTTCATTGACCCTCTATATGAAATCGTTGATAATATGAGATCTATGGCTATGGGGTCTATTTCTTAAGATCTACTTAGTTGTAAAATGAACTTTAGGGATCGGCAAACCTTTCGACCTAAGTAGGGGCCCTCTTCAGTGCCAAATAGTAATATTGGCCATGCAATTAAGAATCACTAATTAATAACTTAATCTAATAATAAAAACATGCGACGACTTAGTATTCAGTCAGAATTTTATGGCAGTGGTTGCTAAGATAGTCGAAGAGATCCTCACAACGTTCGGCCGTGCGCGTGCGTACGTGTGTGTGTGAGTAGACTCATAATATCCAAGCTTTTAGCAGGTTCCACTATCACAATATGCACACATTCCTTTACTATCTATGCTCAAGTACACTTTATTTATGAGGACTTTAATAAACTTGATTCTTAAGTTATTAAACAATCTCGTCACAAAACTTTTTGATTTGTCTAATTTTTTTATTGAAATATTTATTTATTTATAGATTGTTATATTCACAATTTAAGAACCGATATAGAAAAACTCTCCAAGATTTACAATCCGGTACTTGAAAAGAAGAATAACTAAGAAACATGTGCGATTTAAAGGGCCTGGCCACTGGGGCCGACCTAGACGGATAGACCGCTGGACGGCTAGGCGAATCGAGAGCTCAGGACAAGTGAATCGCCTCTAAGCAAATCATAACATTTGGAACCAACGTGACACTAACTTTTCGACAAAAAAACACTTCCATTAACGTCATCTTGGGTGTCTTCTCACCAGAAAGTCAGTTTTCATCTTGATGCAGAACAGACCGGGTCTCCTAGTGTCAATTTGAAAATGAAAACGATCTGTTCTTGTCTGGAGAAAATCAAAAATTGCGGGAATTCGTGTTCCTGTGCTTGTGTCAATTATTCAATATGAAGTTTAATCAGGATCGATATCTCACATCCAAGTTCCACAAAACAATTATCCAGTGCAGTGTCCTTTACTAAAAATTATAAAGTGAATCACAATCCAATCGGGACAGTGTTTCGTTATAAAAAAGACTAATTTTAACGATTGTTCAAGTGCTTAAAGTTTTTTTAAAATTTAGTACAACTGAAGTGAATATAAAAATCTATAAATAAATAGATTAATAAAACAATTAGACAAATCAAAAAGTCTTGTGACGAGATTGTTTAATAACTAAAGAGTCAAGTTTATTAAAGTCCTCATAAATAAAGTGTACTTGAGCATAGGTAGTAAAAGGACGTATGCATACTGTGATAATGAAACCTGCTGAGAGTTTGGATATTACAAGGCTACTCACACAAACATAAGCACGCACACACACACACACACGCACACGCACGGCCGAACGTTGTGAGCAACCACTGCCATAAAAGCCTGACTGAATAAGTCGTCGCATGTTTTTATTATTAGATTAAGTTATTAATTAGTGATTCCTAATTGCATGACGATTATTACTATTTGGCACTGAAGAGGGCCCCTACTTGGGCCAGAACGTTTGCCGAGACTTAAAGTTCATTTTACAACTAAGTAGATCTTAAGAAATAGACCACATAGCCAATGAAATATTATCAACGATATATTTTAATTTCCCATTTCTAAACAAAGACACCTTCGATGTAAGTACTTTATCCCAGTGGTATTCGAAAATATATATTAAATAATAGAAATGTGTAAAACTGTCGGGACTTGAATTTCACAACTTTTTGGCAACGACCCATAGAGTTTTCCTGAAATTTTCTCCAAAAAAAATCATTAAATTTTTACAATTTTCAACTGCAGATAAGATGCCTTAGCATTTTCGAACTTTCTTGTTCCGTGTTTAGCTTCATGCAGGCATTATGTAAGAAAAAAATTGCACAATTCGACTGTCCCGAAGAAAACTATTTTAACAAAGATTTCTCAATACAGAGTGTATCAACTGTATTCTACCTCGCTAGAGCGTCGTATCTCCATTTACTGATACACAAAGATACACGGCATTCTAACGAAGTAGAATACAGTTGATACACTCTGTATTCGGCAAGCTTTCTTAAGACAGTTTTCTTCACAACAGTCGAATGCAACATTTAATGAAAATTTGCCTCCGAAACACTGAAATTTGCACTATGTTTGCAATATCTTTTTACAGAATACATAAAATAACTGTATCTTAGACTTATTTCAAGCAGAACACTTTTTGTGCTATCATAGAAAAAAACCTGAGCACAACTTAAGCAGCGTAGCCTACTCAAGTTGAAATGCAGCAAAAATGATACTGTCTCTGCTCATTTTGAGTTTTTGCCAAAAAGCATCAACTTGAGTCAGATCGGGTTCTTCTTGAGTGACAGATGAAAATCGAAAATTTCGTCGAAGGACGAATTATTTTGTGGACTTCCATATGAAAAGGGCCCTTATGGCCGGATTTGGTTTAGGAGATATCCGCGTTTTTCTAAGTCAGGGTATAAAATGACAATTTTCGGATTTAAGTTGAGGATGATAATATGACCCCTGCGCTGCTGAATCAATCGGTACTGGAAGTAGTTGTATTTTTGTTTGAAGAAAAGAATTAATACGTGCGCTTATGACACTCGTCAACTTTAAATTGAATTTTCTCGAAATGAGATTTTTTGAATTTCCAACCTTAAAAGTGCCCCGACCAACCGTTTTTCGACCTAGAGGGTTCGTTTTGGGTTTCAGGAATTTACTCAGGTATAAATCTATAAAAGTATAGAAGAGTATAGTATAGTAAGTATAGAAGAGTGTAGGAAATAATGTTCAAATTTATATTTATATATACTGATAGATCGGTCAACATCCGCTGTAACAGGCGTCGTGATAATAGTCAGGATTTAACAAAACTTATAACTTTATTAATACGTAGTACATTGCACGTACTGAGTATCGTATGTCGGCTATCGAAGATGACTACTGAATGCTGCCATGCGCAGACTGTGTCTATCTTAGCTAGAGTGAGAACTCACTCGCAAATTTGATTACATAGCATAGAGAGTAAAGAGAGAGTAAACTCGCTGACGAATTTGGACGCTGCTAGGTTAGGTTATATTAGAGCTAGTCCCCACACAAAATGACACAATTTTTAGATAGACTTCAAGATTAACCAATCGGAATCATTTGATGATACGAAGTTAGCTGTTTACTCAACTTAATACCAAATTGAAGATAAAATGTAGCAGAAGTGAGACCAAGTTTTTTTCTGTGATAGAGAGAAAAAAAATTAATTTGGCAGCAAAATTAGCAAGTGTGAAAAAGTAGTTACTCGTGGACTGTACTTTATACTCTCAAAATACCTACAATCAATTCAGTTGCAGTGTGTTGCCTTGCTGCAAGTCATAAGACGACAACAAAATGGGCTACGCCTGAGTAAAAACAGGGGCTCCTGGGGCTTACTCCGCCCTACTATATAGTCACTAATCATTCATCACTTTAGATATATGGCTTAAATCGTTATAATTACCCATTAATTTCTTTCTTAACCTCGCTTCCTCCAAGCCATCAGGATCTTTTCCGTCAGATTTTAAGTGCTTGAATGCAATTTCTTCCTTGTCATGAATTTTCAGATCACTGAATAACGATTGTAGTTTAGAATCTGTCAAACGCTGAAAAATGAGTTTAATGAGTATTGAATTATATTATATTATATATGTATAGGACACTCTCGTTATCTACCCGCCTGACGGGACTGTAGGGGAGTATAATTCCAAGAATCAGGTACTTACAGAGTGCTTCCACTCCTATATTGTAAATAATGCGTGAGGGACATGCGCGGTGACTCACGGAGACTCGCAGTCGCGCGTGGGGACAAGGTTATGTGTGTGAGGATTGGAAAAATCTTATTCTATGTATAAAAATAGATTTCTGTAATTTCTACAAATTTTTAAAACGATATATTTCGTTAGCAGAAATGATTTGAAGTTTGCAAGTTCGAAAAAAATGATTTTTTCAACATAGTTCAATGCTGCTTCCATAGTTATCTTCAAAATCATTCCCCCCTGTACAAATACGTTCATCGCAATATGCCATATGATTTTTAAAAAAAACAATTATTTGAAGAAAAAAATCTGGTGGTAAATACACTTAAGTGAAGTCCCAATTTTACTTAAAATCTAGCGTTTTAAGATAAACTAAAGTGGTTACAAGACGTAAACATTTTTTTCAATTAAAACGGATAATTGAAATTATAGGTCTTTTATAACATAAGGACCCATAAAAATCTAAAAGGACACATCAAAGTATTTCAAAATGCGACTTCAGTGCGTCAAAGAGTAAGAAAACATTTTTCATGATTATCGAATTTTTGTGTTGTGAGTGATTTCTCCAAGAGTTTTTTGTAAATCAAATTAGTATTTTCTCCAATTTATAATAATACAAGTCTAGTAATTCCTTTGTTCAAGTATACACTCTTTTCGTCAAGTGTGCTATTTAGTTTAACCCTACTACTTGTATGGTTAACTCCGCCGTTTCCGGTCCCAAGCCCGGATGCGAAAGAAGGAGGAGTAACAACCTCGTTAAAAAACCTTGGTTCTCCTGGCCTGGGTGATAGTACCTTGTAAGGGCCCCTTGTCAGGAAAACGACCTCAAGCTAAAATGTGGGCGACCGTGCCGAGGGATGCGTGGCACAGGGGTGTGTTGTCGCAAACGGTGCCTCTAGGATTCCAGGTCGCCTCCTAGAGTATTCAGACCTTACCCCCGCATGCGGGGCTCTGCGGGGGTGGACCGCATACTTCCCTAGCTATTCGTGGGATTCTTATGGAGAATACAAATTTAAGTCGAAGTTTTTGTAAGGAGATGCTTGGTGGTGACCTTGACGTAGCCAAAGGGAGATCGAAGGAGAAGTCTGAACTCAGGGGCAACAAAGACGAACTCTGGGAAGCAACAGAAGCGAAGCGGGAGTATGTATCCCAACTGGAGCAGATAATAAATAAAATGATGGCGTTCTGCAAAACTAAGAAAAATATGTTCTTAGAAATACGCGATCGAGTAGAGTAGGCTTCGGACACAATACTCGAAATGAAAGGGAATATCGGTATGATCGATGACATGGCCTTTTGCCTTAAACGCTCGCTTGGTGAGAAGATCGGAGAGGTGAGGGGCGCTAGCAGAGCGGAGATGGTCAGTGAGGGGACCCAGGTTGCTCCCGAGAAATTGGGAGTTGTCGGAAGCACCCAGACGCTCTGGAGTAAAACCGAGGACAAGAGAAAGAGGCAAAAGAGTACTCCTAGCCCAGAAGAATCAGACGGCGGAAAAATCAGGAAGAAGGTGCCTAAGGCGGTGTCCCCTAAATGATCCGAGGTAGTTAGTCTCTACCCGGACCCACGGGGAAGAAAAGGGTGAAAAAGACAACCGCGGTTGTACAACCCGAAGAGGCGAAACCGGCCCCAAAGCCGAAAGGGAAAGGGGGGCCAAGGCGGCTGCCACCCGAAGCGGTTCTTATCAAACCTGCAGTGGGTACCAGTTACGCCGAGGTCCTCAAGAACCTGAAGAGACAGGTGAACCCTGACGATCTTGGTGTAAAAATCAAAGAAGTCAGAGAGACCAGGAGCCGGGATATCCTCGTGGAGGTCGAGGCCTCAGGGGAAGGCAGGGCGAAGTTCAGCTCTGCCGTAGCGACTGCTGTCGGTGGGAGTGGGAGGGTTCGAGACTAATATGAATTGTTATTAATTAATGTTAATTGAAATTACCATTTCAAAGGGCGGACATTTCATACCATCTCTCAACATTGCAGAACCATTTCTGGAAATATTTCATGCTTGCAGAAAATATATCTGCAACATTGATGCAACGGACGATGCTGTTAGGCAATTTGAATTTTCAAAATTTTGAAATATCTTGAAAACATTAGAAGATACACAAAAACGGATAAAATTCCATCTAACTGATTCATTAAACTGATCCATTAGAAACAATTTCAAAATTCAAAAATTTTGAAAGTAATAGAACTTATTTTTATGGTCGAAAATAAGAACTGAATATTTATTTGGGCGATAATTAAATTTTACAAAATTCTAATTTTTTTTATTTCTTAGAGAACTGAGCTAATTGAATGCCGAATAGAATCTGATTCTGATCTGTTCTTCCAAACTGGTCTCGCCTGACTATCGTGCAACAAATCTGAGTTTTGTCCCTCCTTCTAACTCTTCTACTCATTAACCAATAATCGTATAGGACTTCCTACTCCAATTGCTTAACGTAATCTCCTTCTTTCTTTCCCATATGTTTAGTTCCTATCAATTTAATATGTACAGTAAAACCTCCCGATTGTCCAACTCGCAATAGTCGAAAATGTGGCTCTCCTTGTGGAGTTTCGTGTAATTAAATGCAGTCAGCCCCCTGCATCTCCAAGTTGAAAGTGCCCTGAATGTTGACTGGCGGCCACGGTGACGCTGGCTGTTCACGAGGCCGACTCGCTGCAAAACGTCATTGTAAAACG
>JBAGKK010447098.1:0-17593 GCA_037177015.1 Euceroptres primus
TTAGCCAAATTATTTTGAATTTGAAGGAATAATTGGAAAATATCGAAAAATGGCCCTTAATTTCGTTCGGATCCCTGTTTTATAGCAACCCGGAATGAAATCAGGAGAAGTCCTTTATCAATTGCTTTAGTAAGCTTTTGTAGAAAACTACATATTCACTTAGTAAGGCTTACTATTAAATTCATTTAGTTAGTTTACTAAATGAATTTGTAGTTTTTCACTGGAAAATAGTAATCTTTCTATTAAAGATTAGTAGAAACGCTTATTAAGTAACTTAGTAGAAAACTACTAATTCTTCTTAGAGAGTATTTTCTTAAAAAATGGTTTATTGAGCTTATGCAGATAAATACAGTTAGCTAAACTCAAGAATTTCATAAATCGTATAATATACATTTTATATGGTTCATTTATTTGTATAAATTATTTCTATCGTACAGGTTCAAGAAAAAATGGAAAAATTTATTTCTTACCTGGAAAACCTGGAAAAATCCTGGAATTTTTTTTAAGGAGAAACGCTAGACACCCTGGTTTAGTAGTTTTCCCAAACAAGATTAGTTGTAGGATGTTTGTCATGGATAAAATAGGTTGACTTATTTATTTTTCAAAATTCCTCTTTCAGTCTATGGCTATGGCTATTTTAACTTTAAATGTTTCAAGGAATTCGTCGAAGCAAAAAGACTCTGTTTTATGAGTTTTCAAATGGATGTCGCCGTTTCTATTTAAATTATTTCTTTTCTCTTTAAATTGATTTCCGTTCGAGTTTCGGGATCCAAGAAAGTATGTAATTTGACTCCAGGTCTAGACTCCTGGACTCAGGTCATGGGGAAGTAATAACCATGACCAAGAGGTCTGAAGTGTTCAGCGAACGATCAAAGCCCAAACCAAGTTTAAGGGAGGTCTCATTCATCAGGCTAATAATTCATTCGTCCTCTTCATAAATTAGTTGTATTTAAACTCTTCAAGCCTTAAAAATCCATAATAATTTTTTATTTTATTTGTACTCTGGAACATTTTTTAAAATTATAAATATAAAACGAAATTTTGCATTGAGGGATTCATCCTTAATAAGTTGTGGAAGCCAAAATCTACTTTTAATTCAGGTTTAGCTGTTGCCTCAGCTATGGTCCTATTTCTTCGGTCTTCAGTAACTTTTAATTTTGTTCATTGACCTGCGAAAGTGAGTGTCGTAATTTTACCGCTACCCAATTCTTAGAAAAGGTCCTGGTAACGTTTAAAATCCGATGGTTAAGCTCTCCAGGTCCCAAGAACTTCTTTGACTTGGGCTGACTATATAGGACTATACGACTATAGCTATAGAGTAAAGAAGAATATAGATATAGATAGAATCCCTGAAACCTTGAAGGTTTTCAGGTTTGCCTAATTTGCCCACCGACCAGGAACGCGAACCCAAAAGTCCCAAGACAATTTTACAGATGAAATTTTATTTCAATGGTTGGAAAATGGACATCTGTTGCTACAGGACCTAAGATGTGATTTACAAAGGCTCTTAAGCTTCTATCTCTTGAAGCCTCTTTTCCATTGATGGATCTTTCTTCAAAAATTTTAAGTAGGTTTCTGTTATTTCATCCGTCTAACTCTAAATTCTAAATCAGTTTCTAAACCTTCTGGAACCCTTGTTTACACCCCCTAACTAAAGTTAAAAGCTCTTGACAAACAATTCTCAAGTCCAAAACTGTTCATTGGAAAATAGTCGCTTTCGAGTAGAACAAATATTCATAAAATTTTCAACCCCTTAATTTTACCTTAATTTTGCATTTTATGATATAATTATTTTTTGCAAATAATTATAATTTTTTATTTGCACAAAAGGGTTCATTAAGAAGTGTTAATTCTTAATCAAAAAACTATTTAATACAGAGATATTGAGCCTCAGACTTTCGTACTGTTTAAAAACTTTATTTTTCACCGAAAACACGTCAGATATTTAAATTTTCCGCCATAATTAGTACCTTTCCAAACTTCTTTATAGCTGTTTGATTATGTTCAAGAAATTTTTAAAAATATGTTGTTTATTCACTTTATATCAGTAAATTATTGATTTACGATGAATAACATTTGTCGTTTTACAACTTTTTATAAATATTAAGTTCGTGATCTTTGTTAATACTTGTTTTCTGTTAGACCTTATTTAACGCTTATTTAACGTTTTATAATGAATTTTGCATGAACAATATGCCATAAATGTACAGAATATGTTTAAAGATTGCGCTACAAATAAAATTTATCAATATCTACACGGAAAAAATTTGTCCTTTAAAAAATGTAGAACTCAGTCTGGGAATCTTAGACGGGCACCGAAATATAAAAATTGGAAGCCTCCTCATTTTAATATTTAAAAGAGATTCCAACATTAAGTAATATGTAGAAAGAACAACAGAAAATCCTCGACTGTCTAGATTGTCTCGAAAGCGATTATATGTACGTAATTTATTTCCAAGACAGTTTGAGAAAATATGAAGGGTCCTAAAACAAATAAAAAAAGTCGTACTACGAAGTAGCACCAGATTTTGTAGTCTTATGTTTACATCGCAAGGTTATACAGGTTACACACGAGCTCGAGAAACGCATTCTTCATTTATTTAACGCGCACAAACCTAATTATATAACCTAACTTCGAGCCTAACGTAACACTACTACATAAAACGCAGTTCGCTAACCAGGGTGTCCAGCGGACCGGGAAATCGGGAAAAACCCGGGAATTTGGTTTCACCGGGAGAAAACCAGGAAAACCCCAGGAATTTTATTTCAGATCGGGAATTTTTTAATTTAATGGTAAAATCTACTCATTTTCACTTTATTTACGGCTATTGGAAAAGGGGAAACAAATAAATTTCAAAAATAAATTATTAACATTAACTTTTATTTTTGCAAACATGTAAAAAAAGTGTATAATTTAATGTTTCAGATAGGGAAAAAATGCTAATGTGTTTATTTCGTGAGAAATTATAAGTTATCTAGAATAATATACATATACGTTTATATTAGGGTGGATCGAAAAATACAAAATTTGGAAATTGAAAACGCCTTAGCACTGAGAAGTTTGCTTTTGGGTCTCTCATAACTTGTGTAAAATTTGAAATGAATCGATTAATATCCTGAGGTTGCGCGGAGCCGAAATAAGTTTAAAAAATTCATTATTCTCAGATTTTTGAAAAAATCGCTGTTCCTTTTTTTTTTCGAAATCCACTTATTAATCTCAATTTTAATCAATTTTGCTGAATTATTAATTTAACTTTATATAGGTGAAAATCTCATTCTTATGGACTCCTTAAAATAAAAAAAAAGTTCTAGAAGCTCTGCAAATTATAATAAATTTTTTTTGAGCATCCAGAAACCTTCTAGCACTTAAAATCTGCCTGCAACAAAATTGGGAAAATTTCAACATTTAAAATGGCAATATTCTGAATCAGGATCAGGTTATAGTCATTTCAAAAAAATGTTAAAGTCGTCCCAATTTTTTCATAGGTACATTTTGAGTGCCAAAAATTTTTTGGAGGTTCAAAAAAATTTTGTTCCAATTTGCACAGCTTCTAGAACTTTTTTCATTTTAAGAGGTCCATAAGAATGAAAGTTTCTCCTGTATATAGTCAAATTAAAAATTCAGCAAAATTTATAAAAATTGGGCATATTAAGTGAATTTAGAAAAACAAGTTACATTAGCAATTTTTTAAAAAATCTGAGAATAACGAACTTTTTAACCTTATTTCGACTCCGCCCAACCTCAGGATATTAATCGATTAATTTCAAATTTTACACTAGTTATGAGGGACCTAATAGGAAACTTTTCAGTGCTAAGGCGTTTTCAATTTCCAAAATTTGTGTTTTTCGATACACACTAGTTTATATCCATATTCTTCACTTTCGACCTTTCGTCTGACCTTTTGTTTGACATGAGAATGACAACTCGTTAAAGACTATTTGAAGTTGGCTCCTAAGTAATGGTTAAATAACCTAATTTAGGAGCCAACTTCAAATGGTCTTTACCGAGTTGTCATTCTCATGTCTTCATATATGTGTGTATGTATGTATATATATATATATATATATATGTGTGTGTGTGTGTGTGTGTGTGTTAAAAAAGCCTCAATTAAATAATTAATTGATTATAACATTTGGAAAAAACCGCAACTTTCCAACTCTATTCTAAGAGATAATGCTACAAACAATAATAAATTGTTTAAACAATTTATGTAAACATATAAATTATCAGTAAGAAGTAATATTTTACGTATTAGAAACAATTTTTACTAAAAAACACTACCAAAAAATAATAATTAGCGCCAAAAACTCGCAAAACACAATTTTTCACTTGTTTTTGTGGGACCCTATAAAACAGATTTATGGGGTTGATATTTTAAAAGTAATTTTTGATTTGTATTCTACAGCTAACTGTAAAAAGAAATGTTGAGTTTTAACTCGATTCACCTCATATTGACAATTCTGATTAAAATGTACAAAAACGTATTTTTTTCTTATGGAAAATACGTGTTGGGGCTTGCGGAACCGCTAAATATCATTTTAAAAAAAAAAGTAAATGCATTCATTTTTTTGTGGATTCGAACAAATTTGGGGGGAATGTGCATGAAAATTCGAAAAAGAAATTTTCCAATGCATTTTTGGACCATCCTAGTATACACGCGTTTTTCATTAATGATCATGCGTGGTGGTGCCTGTCGCAGGCAAGTTTTGGCGGCAACGTGTCATGCGCCTCGATCTCTTTCTCTTTCACCCTCTCACCCACCCCCACATTCTCCCCCTCCCAGTGGGGTGCGGTTCCCCCACCTTCTTTAGAGAGTAGAATCTCCTTAGTTCCTACCGGCGTCCACCAGATGACTCAAATCTCTTCTCTTAGTATGACGTGCACGTTTTCCACGTTCGTTTTACCCCCGTCGACGCCCAATTCGCTCGAGGGGAAATCAACGCTCAAATGGTGGGGGGTGTGGGTTCGCGGGTTGGGGGGCGTTTGAGGTGGGGATAAGTTGGGCGCGGCCTACGACTAGCGCGCAGCGAACCGATTATAAAAATAATATCAGTGTACCCACACCGCGCTTTCTCGCTAGATATCCTGGCCAATATATCGCACGCCGCCACCGGTAGCGCGCCCAATTTTTTTGCACGGTGTTGTCCCTCTTGTCCTGTTGCAAGTGCGTATTTTACCTCCCTCTTCCCCTTTTTTTCCTACCTCCCTCCCTCATGTTTTATCTCTCTCTTTCTCTCAATTTTTTTTATAAAATTTTATTTGCTCTTCTTTGCACGTACGGGCAGCGTCATTGTGAGCGTCATCGTCGCGACGCGGAAATTCGACGAAATCGAGGGCCGAGATCGTGCAAAGCAACTTCGGCTTTGGCAACTCGACAACATTCGGGAATTTAAAAAAAATTTTTTTATGGATTTCATTCCTTTGTGGCCAAATTCATATGGTGTCAAGGATTTAAAATGAAAAACGATCAGACTCTTGGTGTTGGGAATGGATGAATGAAATAAATTTGAAAATAAATTATTACTGGTTATCAGTGTGGTGGATGTGGTTTCTCGGGAATGTGACTTATAAGATTTTGATAAAAAGAACTTCTTTGGTTGTGACCTCTTGCTAACTATGGGAAAAATTCTGATACGAAAATTTGTATGAAAATTTGTTCTGCGAAGGGGTAGTAAGAAAGAAGGATTTCGCCTTGGAAATGAGGTGGTCGTTCGAACCTTATTGGAGCGAATTGGGGGACTTGGTTGATTGGGCTGAAAAGAATAATTGAGTACCTCCGGGTAACAAAGGCTCAACCGGATCTTTAGTTGGCGCTCGAATACCAGGGCAAACCCCTCAGTCGACATAGGGGACGTCTGAAAAACCGACTCAATTTTTGTTGCCGAGACCTTCTCCATTGGGAAGGGCTAGCCAACTTTCGTAAAATGGGCGCTGATCGTCTTCTGAATATGTCCAGAAAGAAGAAAAAGCCTGTTCTCGAAGCCAACTAGAGATATGAAGATGATACTCATGAGTCAGTACATTTTCTAATCAGCGACTGTCATTGGGTTTATTAATGGCCCTCGGTGCCTTGGGAAGCAGAGGCTGAATGTCAAGATAGGGGATTTTTTATGGGAGATCTACATACCAATCAAGTTTTACGGATTAGGAGATTCAGTTTGTCAAGGTTGCGAGTTACAAGTGTCTTAATTTTTGATGGATGTTGGATATCTTCTATGGGGATAGCAAACCTTAATCAATTCTAATTGGTTTTGGTTGATCAGCCTCCTGAAATGATCCCACGATTGGTTTCGTCAAATCAAGATTTGGAAACTAATTTGGAATTGCAAATGTCGATTTATTCCTAATTCCAGTTATTCAAAGATCCAAAGATTGAACCTGAAACATTCCGGGAAATCGAGAAATAATTTGGGCATTTTAATTCCAAGGAATTTCTGTCTATTGTGCCTTTTCAATCCTTCTCGCTGGCATAATAGATTATATCCAATCTCCTGGTTGTTTAGCATATTACATAATATCATCAGATGAATTTAGCTCAAGGATGGACAAATCAAAATACAGTGGAGTCGATTCAATGAACGCAGATCCATGCACTCAAAATTAAATCTTCGAGCATATCGTCAACTAGGGATTAGATAAGAGTTGCTGACTCAACAAAGAATTCGGATTTCCCACTTATACCGTAAAGTATAAGATGTAGCTTGAAGGAAGCAAGTTTTTTTGTCCTTTTTCAGGAGATAACCCCAGAAGTACTGAGAGAGTTTTGTTTGATGTTTTAACTTGATCTGTTTCAAAACGAAGTACATAGATTTTCTGGTGCTATAACTTGTGTAAGAGATTGGGAATTGAAAAGTGGAATCTTTTATGACTTTCAGATTAGATTCGAGAACTTTATAGAAGATGTTTCTTCAGAAATGGTTTATTTCTCTTCCTTGGAGATTACTATTTGTTAAAGTGATAAGAATTGGTTACGGTTTTTATTTTTATGATATATAATTAAGGAAATGAAACACTTTTAAAAGCACTAACTGTATAATCATATTCTAGTAATTTTTAGTACTCACAACTAATGGTTACAAATATTGCACCAGTGCATTTTGCACCTGTAGCATACTAATTAAAATTAGAAAAATCTGCACTTTACTGTTAATAATTTCACTAGATTAAATATTAAGTAACGAAATGTCACTGAGTAATTATGATTTACGAAAAATTGGTTTTATTCACCCTTCGGTTTTAGTGGATATTATTAGCAGTATTGATGTCAGTTGCAGAAACAACCTGTTGATGAAACATGAAGAGCAAACAGGTTTACAATAACATTGGCTATTGTAAAGAATATTAATCAATATTCTGGAAAAATGGTTTCGGGGAAGAATTTATCAAATTAGCCTTGAGAGTAACAATACTAACAATGACACAAATGCAGGATTTTCAATGTTGCAAGGGATTTTCATCTCTTCTTTCATCGGTTATCAAAATTGATACTACAGAAATTGAGACAATTTGAGATAATGGATATTTATTAACACTTTAAGAATACTTTTTTGTAAAGCAAAAGCAAACTACATATTATCTAACATCACATAGCATGGCATAGCCCATAGCACTTACCATATAGTTCTTTAGGTTTTTAGGGGAATATTATTTTGGCAAATAGTAGTCAAGGAAAGGAGGACAATATTCCGACATGTTCTCAAATATTCTGACATTTTAAAATATTTCTCGGGTGTTCTCGATGTTCCTCGTACACTCTCGAAATATTCCTTTTTATTCAAACAATATTCCTATGTATTCCAAGATATTCTTAATGTTCCAGATATTCCTAAATATTCTGAAATATTCAGAAATATTCTGCGCTCACTTTTGTGCTCTCCTTGTACTCCTTCTCCCAATTAAGCTGTAGACAGATTAAAAAAAATTCCGCGATTTGCACTGAAATATATTCCGAAATATTCCCAAGTATTCTGAAGTATTCCCCAATATAATTAAGTATTCCAAAATATTCCCCCATATTTTCTCATGTTCCCATATATTCCAGGTATTCCATGTATTTATATTTAAGTAATTTCTATTTTAGGTTGGAACCCTTTTTTTGCAACAAAATATCTTTTTCTTTGCATAAAATGGTTTATTAAGGAATGTAAGTTCTTAATATTAAAGAGTGAAATATTGTTATAGCTATACTCTGCGCTATTTATTAGTATTTTATTTACGTGTAGTTCTTAATAAATGTACAGATTGAAAGTGGCCAATCATTGTTCAAGGGGGCCAATCATTGCTTAAGGGGGCCAATCATTGTTTACGGGGGCCAATAATTGTACCGATTACCCTATCATAAATAGAAATTTATTATATTCAAAAATTTCGATTACTGTCAACTATCATTAATTCAGTTTTTTATCATTTAAAAATAAAGTTTTAAATATGGTTTACAAATTTTTTATCGCTATTTGAAAAACTTTTAATTTACTTTATTTGCAATGTTCTATTAACTCAATATTCCATAAAGTTTACTCAGATTTAAAATACGTCACAACTACTTTTTTTAAAGTTAAACAATAAATTCATTTCTGTATTCTGTAACCTTGAAAATTTCAAATCCATTATTAAAAAATTATTTTTCATTCTTTTTCCAGTTAGGAAGAAAATATCTCATAGTTAGTTAATGATGCTCTACCCCTCTAAAGAACGGGTTATAGAAGCAGGGGAAAAAGAACCAAAAAGAATTTCAATGTATTTTGGAAGAGACAGTAATAGATTTTTGAGGAAAAATTAGTTTAGGTCAAAAGTTTTATTATAATTTTTTTTTAAAATCATTATTTGGTATTTTGAGTTTTTTCTTTAATTTTACTAAACATTCGTAATTTTTATCCAATTTGAATGAAGCATAGCTCATTTTGTTCATCGGAATATTTTTTACAATTGTTTTCGTTAAATTTTATTAAAAATAATTTGTTTAGAAACTATAGGCTATATAAAATTTGTTTATTTAATGAATCATAAGCAAATTATTTTTAATAAAATTCAATGAACAGAATTGTAGAGAATGTTCTAATGAACAAAATGAGCTACTGTACATTAATATTCGATACAAGGTACAAATGTTCAGTAAGATTAAAGAAAAACCACAAAATGTCATATAATTTTGATTCAAACTAATTTTTTCTATGAAATGTATTGCTGCCTCTTCCAAAATGTATTGAAATTACAAATTAACTTTGGATCTTTTTTTCCTGGTTCTATAAACATTCCATTTATTAATATTTATTTACTATTTATTATTCAATTGATTATTCACTATTTATTAATCAAAAAAATTTTCTATTTAAAAAAAAATCCCCTTTTTTCGAAAATATACCCCCTTTTCCCCTAAAATTGAACTACTCAGCCGCTGTGATCCCTGGAATATATTTTTCGTACTCGTAAGGAAATGTTAGGAACCAGCTAATAAAAAAATAGTGTTATTGTTCTTGTTGTTAAACCAGGGTGTTTAGGTTTGTCTTTTTAAAATCCTGGAAAATTCTGATCTTTGTTAACTGGAAATTTTGGTGAACTTCTGAAATTTTTTCACAAATTGGATTCTATTGCTTCTGCGAATTTCTCTGAATTTCAGTTCTCTAATGGTCTCGAAATTTGGGTGTTTTTAAGGAATTTTTAACTTTAGGGGTTGAAAATATTGATTTCCGGACTTTTTACTTCTGACAATTTCGTCATTTTTATTGCCGTAGGATTTTTTTACAACTATTTCTTTTGTTCCTTGTATTTGCGGAACACTTGGCTTTAAAACTTTCCACAGAAACAGTCCTTTAATTATCAAAAATAACGTAATTATTATGTTTCTATTTGTAGTGTCATTTTCCCCGATCTGGATACTTCGTGAAAGGTTAGATTTTTGAGCTGAAGTAATTTTTTTGTTTTAAGCTATCAGCATTTTATATTTATCAAATGCTGCCAACCAAAAAATAATAGTAATGTTTATTTAATAGTTTAATAGTTTATTAATTAAATTAAAAATTAAACTATTAAAAAATATTTTGTTTATTTTAACCTGAATCTTTTAAGATATGCCAAATTTAATTAGTATTTAATATTTAATTTATAATTAGACACTTTTGACACAAAATTTAATAATTTATTAATACTGTAAGGTGAATAAGGTGTATTAAACGAATTACACTCAAAAGTTTTTCAAATAACCCGTGCATTTAGCCAACATAAAAGAACTAGGTATTTTAATAAATTTTTCCAGCACTTGGAATTGGCAGGGGACTCATGAATATTCTCCAAATTCTATTTTTCCCAACGATTATTTTATCTAAATTCGTGTCACCGAAAAAGAATTTAAAATAATTTTTATTTATCCTAATTATCGATGTACCTAAATTTCATTTTTCCGAATTACGATTTGCGCTTATTTTTGTTTTTCCGAATAACTATCTGTCATAATTTTTATTGTTCCGAATTTTTTATAATTTATATTCTTTCCATAATTTATATTCTTCTGAATTACCATTTGTCATAATTTTTGTTTTTCTGAATTACCATTGACCATAATTTTATTTTTCCGAATTACCATGGGTCATAATTTGTATTCTTCTTTGTCTTTTTGTATTATTCTGTATATTATTTTGTATTATTTTGTATTATTTGTATTATTCTTTGTCATACTTTTTATTAATCCGAATTACTATTTACTATAATTTTTATTTTTCCAAATTACTATTTACTATAATTCTTATTTTTCCGAATTACCATTTGTCATAATTTTCATTTTTCCGAATTACTCTTTGCCATAATTTTTATTCTTTCAAATGACTATTTTTCATAACTTTTATTCTTCCCAATTGCCATTTGTCATAATTTGTAATCTTCCGAATTACCATTTGCCCTAATTTTTATTTTTCCGAATTACCGTTTTTCATAATTTTTATTTTTCCGAATTACCGTTTTTCATAATTTTTATTTTTCCGAATTACCAGTTGTCATAAATTTCATTCGTGCTAATTTGCATTTAACCTAATTTCTATTTTCCAGAATCACTATGTATCATAATGTGCATATAACATAAATTTTATTCTTCATAAGGGAAGTTTGGGTTAGTGTATGTAGCGCTGCAAAAAATAGACGCGAAAATTTAAATTTGACCAATCGAAATTCAGATTAAGTATGTACAATTGGTGCAATTTAAATTTCGCGCCTATTTTGTGCAGCGCCAACTTCATTAATCGGAACTTCCGTTAAGAAGAATAAAATTATTTTCGTTACATGCACATTATGGCACAGGGTGATTCCGAAAAATAAGAATTAGGTTAAATGAAAATTAGAACGAATGAAATTTATGACAAATGGTAATTCGGAAAAATTAAAATGATGAAAAACGGTAATTCGGAAAAATAACAATTAGGGCAAATGGTGATTCGAAAGATTAAAAATTATGTCAAATGGTGATTCGGAAGAATAAAAAGTATGAAGAATAGTAATTTGGAATAATAAAAAGTATGAATAATAGTAATTTGGAATAATAAAAAGTATGAAGAATAGTAATTTGGAATAATAAAAAGTATGAAGAATAGTAATTTGGAATAATAAAAATTATGGCAAAGAGTAATTTGGAAAAATGAAAATTATGACAAATGATAATTCGGAGAAATAAAAATTATAGCAAATAGTAGTTCGGACGAATTTTAAGAGCATGACAAACGGTAATTCGGAAGAATACAAATTATGACCAATGGTAATACGGAAAAATAAAAATTATGGCCAATGGTATTTCGGAAGAATAAAAATTATGACAAATGGTAGTTCGGAAGAATAAAAATTGGGACAAATGGTAATTCGGAAGAATAGAAATTATGGAAAACAGTAATTCGGAAGAATAAAAATTATGGCAGATCGTTATTCGGGAAAATAAAAATTGTGGCAAATGATAATTCGGAAAAATAAAATTTAGGTTCATTGACAATCAGGAGAAATAAAAATTGTAGTAAATTCTTTTTTGGTCAAACGAATTTAGGTAAAATAATGGTTAGGGAAAATAGAATTTGGGGAATATTCATGCGCTCCAGTTGTCAATAGTAGCTGTCATCATCTAATAGTAAATACGACAGAGATCAGAGTTGATGTATTTTTCACAATATAGTTAAAAACATTTCTTTTATCAAGACAAAAACGTTTAAAAGTAACAGTGCTGAAATGCTATTCGATGAGATCAGGTAAAATATCGATCAATTTACACTGTGAGTTTTTTGAAGATGGTGGTATATAGTAATTTTATGTGGATTACTGGTCATATTATTTTATTAGATACAACTGTGAGTGAAATTTCACTGTGAGTGATGTATTTAAAACACGATTATCCGGATCATGGTCCCAAACCCTCATCTGGATAAAAGTGCAATGGTTCAGAAAAAAATTAATTACGGATAAATATCTGATACAATCTTTGTTACGTTATTGGTATTATTTAAAGAATGTTTTATCTTCAATTTGGTACGTAAATACTTTTCTTTTTTCTGTAAAATGTTTAATTATTACAAAGTCAAAACTTTTTTTATCCAGATCGAGTCACTCTCCCCAATTCATTTTTACTGTGAAACCCTGAAAAAATGAGGGAATTTTGAACTCTAAATTCCACAGCATCCTCTCTGTTGTCATTAATTAAAAGGCTTTTATAATGACTAAGATCAATTTCAAAGATTAAAAATTATGACATTAAATCATTAAATAACAAGTGATACAAATGATGCAAATGATTTCACCAAGATGTCATCAAAGAATCCGATTTCGCCGCATGTGGTATCATTCAAATGGCATTAAAGTTACGAATAATGTTTCCAAGTGCAGCCGCCCACCAGAGATATTTCTCTTCTCACTTCCTGAACCGGGCATTTCCTGGACGGTCCAGTGCCGACACTTTGCGGACCCTTTAATCGGAGGGAGCCTGTTCCACGTGCTTCTCTCGCAATAAGGGTGAAGCGGAACAACCCTTGTGGCGGGAGGGGGAGCGAGAGAGAGAAAAATATTTTTAAGGGAGGGGGGAGAGTCACGGTCAGTGTGCGTGCGCTCTTGTGTCGAGTGAACGCACGAGAGGAGAGAAGGAGAGAGTGAGAGAGAGAAAGAACACGCGCGCGCACTTCGAAGACAGAAGAGACGACGCTACCAATCTCGTAACGTCTGTCGCCGGTGTTACGCTCTCTCTACGTGAGATTAGTGCCGCGTGTACCTCGCCCTATTTTCCCTTTTTTTTCCTTCTCATTTTACCCAAAATTAATAGTCCTTTTTTTCTGCAACAGTGTGTGACAGTGTTTGATAATTCTACCTCAGTGATCGGTCGACGATTGGCCAGGTCTGGTTAAAAAGTGACGCCTGGATTGAGTGAACAGAGACGGAGAATTAAGGAAATCTGAGAGATTTATATTACATGAATTATATATTATATAATTATAAATACTATATATATTATATGGTTACGAAAAGAAAGGGAGTGGACGAATCGTTGTGGTGACAAAGTTGAAAGTGCGCGTGATCACGAGGATAGCACGCGTTTGTTCTGACAAGTGGCAAAAAAAAATAATTGTTTTTGGGGTAAAAAGAGATTTTTTTTGGGGAAAAGCAAAAATGTCGGTGGATAAGTACGAGAGCGGGATGTTACAGAAGGAAATGGAGCGACTGGATATTGAAGACAAGAACGGCGATAGCCCAAGGTAAATGCTCGAAAAGAGATACTCTTTTTATAGACGGTACTTTTTTTTTTCTTGTTTTTCTCGTCTTCCTCCCCCCGTGTGTGCGCGAGATAGACACCGAAACACCTGCCCAAGCAAAACTCAAGCCATTCAGAACCGTAGAAACCGGGAATAGAAACTGAAACCGAAATGGGGAAGAAAAATGAAAAATAGAAATTGGTAACATTGAAACCGGAAATAGAAATTTTAGAAAGTTCTTGTTAGTCTTTCATTTGGCACTTATCATTATCATTAGAGTGAAAGGTAGTAATTAGGTGGTAATGCGTATAATTTATTTCACTTAAAAAATCATTAGCAATAGGGAAATTTCAGGAAATAGTTGCAAACCTAAATTTGTCTTATTCTTTCCTAAATTTTTACTACCGTTTCTTAAATGATTTTTGGGCAATTTTACGATTCTGGATTTTGAAATCTATTTTGTAATTAAGGATTAAATTAACATTCTAATGAAATAGATTCTTACGCTCTTGGAAGTAAAACTTGAGTTCCGGGGTAGTCGCAAGTCAGAAAAAGCCTGAAAACCATAAAAATTTCGCAGAATTTTGTTCATCTAGGAATGTCCTGGAAAAGTCAAGTAATTTGAAAGAAAGCTTGAAAAAAATTGAAATTGAAATAAATAAAACGTAAAAATTCCACTTTAAATTGTCAATCTGACGAATTGCATATTTGCTTTATTTTATGTTAGACATAAAAGACTTGTTACTAAAAAAAAATATAAAATTTTGAATTTGAGGGTCAGGAAAAATAAATTTGATCATTATAATGAATTTCATTTCATTGTTGGTATTTAAAAATATTTATATATTTATAATTTATATTTATAAAATTATATATTTATATATTTATAATTTATATTTACATAATTATACATTTATAATTTATGTTTATATAATTATAAATTTATATTTATATAATTATAAATTTATGTCTATATAAAATTATTATTTATTATCATTCTTTATTATTTATAATATAAATTTATAATATTATAAATTTATATATTAATTTATTAATTTTTGTATTATATTATTTAATATTATTATATTATTATAATAATATATTAGTCCAAAATCTGTGAATTAAAAGTGCACCTTTCGTTTTGATGATTTTTGCATCTTCATAAAGAAAGCTTTGTAACGGTGAATTTTTATTGTCTCATAATATATTATTTATCATTAATTATTAACATTCAGTAAAATAATTTTTATTCCTAATATTTTTTTAAACAGAAGTTCCATTAAATCTGAAGAGGGCTTTTCAAAATTGGAAAGGACTGAACTTTTCATACCTGAAAATGGTCAAATTCAGTAAATTAGAAACTCATAGATCCAAAATTCAATGCTATCTAAGCTCTGAATCTAATCAGTAATCCTAACTTTCAAACCTAAGACCTAAGTCTACAAGAAATGGTTTTCTGCTCAAATGGAGAAAATTCTTTTAAAAGAGAAATGGTTAATCTCTTATTCACCACAGGTTTTAGGCCCAGGTTTAGGTTTTAGGTTAAACTAAACAACTAAATGTTAGAAAGTAGCATTATTGCAGACTGAAGTTAATTTTAAAATTCACGAGTATTTCAAAGTTTTCTAAAATTCTCACTGTTTTAGCACTTTTTTAAATTTTCTGGAAGGTTTGTTTGAAAATTTGTCTTTTTATAAAAACAAAACAAAAATAAGTTCTTTCTAAGATTTTGAAAAATATTTTCATACATAAAATTGTGGAGATTCAATTATAAACAATGAAAAGTGCGCTACTAATTGATCAGTAAAAAGTAAGTTCATATTAAGACATCACTGTAATTGTCAATGAATTTCTACTAAAAATAGGAAAGAAAATTGAAATATTTTAGCTACTAAATTTTTCCTTAGATCTTATGGTAAATTAGTTTTCTTTTAATAATTATTATTGACCCTTTTCTTGCTATGCTAATCTTTTATTCGCCACAGAATTTAAACCCAGGTTTAGGTTAAAAGTTAAATGTTTGAAATTAGCATTATAGCAGACTGAAGTTAATTTCAAAATTCACGAGTATTTCAAAATTTCTTTAAATTCTCACTTTTTAGCCCTTTTCTTTAATTTTCTAGAAGGTTTGTTTAAAAATTTTTCTTTTTATAAAAACAAAACAAAAATAAGTTCAAGATTTTGAAAAATATTTTTATACATAAAATTGTGGAGATTCAATTATAAATAATAATGGAAAGTGCGCTACTAATATTAAATAAGTAAGTTCATATTAAGACATCACATTCATTGTCAATGAAATTCTACTAAAAATGGGAAAGAAAATTGAAATATTTTAGCTACTAAATTTTTCCTTAGATTTTATGGTAAATTAGTTTTCTTTTAATAATTATTATTGACCCTCTTGCTATGTCGACAATGAAATCTTGACTTTTTCATACTCGAAAACACTCAATTTTTACTGACTCTTGTAAAAAATTCTTTGCTAATTGTTTATGATTTTTTTAAAAACACCCTACTATATTTATAACAGACGAACTCTACTTTTCAATTACCAGAATCGCTTAAAATCCGTTTTTTTGTTTTATTATAATTTAAGAATTTACTTTTCTCAACGTCAACGAAATAAACAAATATTAAAGAATCGAATAAGTTTTTTCTTCTTCAATTTTTAAGCGAATTATTTTCAACAGTTCTAAAGTCATTAATATATTTACTTTATTACTTCAATTTCACAATCACTGGAAAAGTAAAATAAAATTTAACAAGTGGAGTTCAAAAAGTATAAATGACAGGAACTGACACCAAATAAAAGTCTTTCTTTTGTCTTTAAATAATTTATCCAACTCAATTAAGTCTTCTAAAAGATATGAAACACATGACAAAAGTTCGTCAAATCTTTTGAGTAATAATTCATTAAAATTGATAAAGAAGTAGTCTTAATCGCTCACGTAACGAATTCTCGGAAGTCACCTCCAAATATTTCATTCTTACATCTTTGAGTGAACTCTGACGTAATGATCACAATCTCAGTATGTTTTAAAAGGTACTTTGTGTGCCATGTAATTTCATTCAGGGGAAGATGTTGGCCGAAACTCCTCCGATTATACGCCAACGAAAATTCTCCGTGATTTTATTTCTTTGTGAAAAAAGGAGAGTGGGAAAAGAAAACGAAAGCGAAGTTTATTCGGATCAATGAACCTTTTATTTAGAACTTACTGAATAGGTTTAAAATTAAAAGATGACTATCATTTTTTAATATAATTCAATTATTAAGTTATATAAATAAAGTGCTTTAAAAATCAATGAAGAATTTTCGTGGAAAAATAAAAAGATTCTAGTAACAGTAAATAAAACACCCTTAAACTAAAACATGCGGTATTTTATCGATTCTTTTTATACTTTTCTTGAGAAAGGCGATACCAATTTTCTTGATGGAATGAGATTGTGAGACTTTGCAAGTTCGTGCCCGCATACGAAAATACTTAAAGCATTCGTAAAAAAAAGTGACTCCCCATGAACCGACCAGAAGTAGGCATGACTCATTAGAAGGGTGACGGTGTTGCCGGTAAACATAGTGCCTGTGAATACAAATGCCAGTTTTCGGCGTTCTATGATGAAAACCTGACTTGAAAATTCTAAAAATGCCCATCTTTAAGGTTTAGGTCTCATATCTATGTTTCTAACGTTTTTAAGTACATTTAAAAACAAATAAAGTCCAAGAAAAACAGAAACGGTGGGCAAACAACGTTCATCAAACTGAATCGCTTTCAAGAACTTTTTCAGTATTCAAACATATAATTATATTTAATAATATAATTTACGATCAAACGAACTTACCTTAAGTGAAGTTCGATCGAAATTATATGAGATCCTTGTTTGAGTGATT